>NDGN011131563.1:0-15141 GCA_002564285.1 Tympanoctomys barrerae | reverse complement strand
GAGGAAGATTTTGTATAGACTACTGTACCATTAATTTACTGTCTTGTTAAAGGAAATACTATAAGAATGAGTTACAAAGCCATCAAGAAAGTGTAGTATTGGTGCAAGTGGCAAGTGCTTTTCAAAATAGGTAATGAGAAATGTATTAGTTTTGCCTAAATATAGTAGACTCAGAAGTTAGTAGTCGATCTTGCTCTCTTTCTCACTCACGCCGCTCTCTGCTATTAAGTTAACATTTGTGCTAAGAGCTTTAGATTATTATAACTTCCTATCACTCATTTGATACAAAGAACAGTTAGGTACTTCAATGACTCCAGCAGTAGCAAATGCATAAGAAATGAAGAAAGCCCTGATATTGCCAATAGCTGAATACCCAAAGGATGTTTTCTAACGTGAATATTATACACACCACTGTCTCATACCATTTGTCACTTTCCAGTCCTGGCCAAAAGAATAATTTTTAATGTCTTCTGAATAGATTATGCTGACCTCCACCCAGTTTCTCCTGGGAAACATAAACTTCTTACATGTCACCGGCTAGGTCATTATAAATCACATCTACATTGCCCCAAAGCTCTGAATTTTCCCTGTCTGGAACACAGACTGTAACTGGACGATATCTGTAGTGTAGTTACTTTTCTGGAAAATATTCAAAGGCACAAAATGAACCTTGCAACACAAAATTGACTTTGCTTAACTTTTGCCAATTTCCCTGGATGTCTAAGCAGAATTAAATTTTCACTGAATGTGCAAAAGTTCCAGAAACGAGTGTTATTTAATCTCTTTCCATAAACACCAGCCTGAGCGATCCTATCTACAATTAACTGCTTATGGTTGGTACGGGATCGTTCCCCCTAGATTATTTCATAACCTTGTTTCACAGTACGTCGTACTCCACAGAGTGGGGCTGCGAGGAAGGACCCTAGAGCGCTTCACTACTCCCTAACCCTTGCCGAACCGAGCTGGTCCTCTTCTGATACGAGGACATCTTTCACAACAAGGCGGGCACATCCTCGGGCAGCGCACAGTCCCTGCAGCCGGGAAGCACCGCATTCCCAGGGACAGCGGAGAGGATCTCAGGCGTCAGGCTGAACTGAGGGTTCCGCGCCCCGGATCTCGGGGCTGGGGCGAAGGGGTGGCAGGAGGAAGAGGGAGGCTTGTTTTGCTGGGAGATGTGGAAAGTAGGCGCTAGCCTGTTTCGCGGTTTTTTAAGCCCCTTGGCGTGCCCTGACCTGACCAACAGGGAGTCAACCGCTCTCAGGAATGTTCTGGGAGAAGGTGGGAGACGACTTCCCCGGGGAGGCCTGTGGGTGCTGGAGGGCACCAGGAGGGTCACGCAGGGAGACTCAGGGTGCGCAGAAGGGGTGCGGGGCCCCGGGTGAGCCGGAGCGGGGGGTATCATTTGGGGTGGCGTGGGGCTTTCGCGGGCGATAGCGGGGCGGGGCGGGGAGGGCCCGGAGGGCGGGCTGGGGCGTGGCGTGGGGGCGTGGGGACCCCTCCCCGGGCGGCGGCGACCCGGCCTGCCGGGCTGCACCCCCGGCTGTCAAGCGCGGGGGGCGGGCGGAGGAAGGGGTGGAGGTGGAGGGGAGGAGGGCTGGCACCCGAGCGCCGCGGAGTCGGTGCAATAAAATGCATCCCGGGGCGCTGCCCAAGGGGAAGGAGCGGACCGCGGCGCTGCGGCCGGAGGAGGCGGCGGCGCGCACGGAGGAGGAGGAGGACGCCCCGGAGGCGGCGGCGGCCGCTCAGTGAAAGGTCTCACCCAGGCCGGCGGCGGCGGAGGGCGCAGGAGCCCCAGGGCCGCTTGGCGGGGAGCGCGGCCGACCGGCTATGGTCCCCGGGCTCCCGCCGCCCCCGAGGTGCCCCAGCTCCGCCAGGAGGGCGCGCGATCGTCACCCCGCAGCCCTGCGCGGCCCCGGCGCCCAGTGACCGCTGAGTGGAGCCCAGCCGGCCAGGCGCCTCCGACCATGGGGGGCTGCGCACGGATCCTGCTGCTCTGGGGCTGCTCCGCGGTGGCTGCAGGTGGGTGGGGACGCGCGGACCCCCCTAGCCGCTCTTGGCCGGCTCCGGGAGCGGGTGCAGGGAGGCAGAGCGGGGTCCGGGCGATGGAGCGAGGGGCCATGTTCCCCTCGCTCCCCGGGGCTGCGCACTTTTAATCCTACGGGTTTCTAACACAGCTGAGATGCACTTGCCCTCGGCTAACCCGACATCCCCGGGGCATCCGCCGGGGACGCGGCCAGGGCTTCTACCTCGCCGAGGCTTGTTGCAAAACTGCCTTTCCCTTTGGTGAGGGAACAAAGGACCCGGATCGCCGTCCCCGGCATTTCATGGCCTGAGGGGCGACAGGAAGGGATGGTCGGCGACCCCAGGCGCGCGTGGGCCGGTGCGGCGGCTCCCAGAGGGCGATCGCCGAGCTCGCTGACCTCACCTCCCGGAGCGGGCACCGGGGCGCCAGGTAGGGCCACCTGGGGGGAGCGAGCGCCTTCCCGGGCAGTGGCCGGAACGCAGCGGGGCTTGGGGCCCAGCGGCAGGCGGTAGCCACCGCCTTGCGCCGAGCTGGCTGGCCGCCCGGGGGATGGTACCCTGGCCGGGCTCTGCGGGAGGTCGGAGGCGGGTCCGCGCCGGATCTTGATAACTGGACCAGCGGCGGAGGCGTTGTCTGATGCAGACTCCCCGCTCTCCCGCCCTGGCTTTTTGGACTGCCCGGGGCTACCGGTTTCCAGAACTCTGTTGCTAAATTCAGGAGCCCTCTGCTCCTCGCTCTCCCCGGTGCGAGTCACCTGGTTTCCAGTTAGTAATAAGGGCAGCTGCGTGGGCAGAGGGGAAAGAAAGCGAGGGCGCCGCGCCGCTCAGACGACCTCGACTTCTCTGAAAGGGGCGTGTGCGTAGAGGTCGGCCCCCTTGGGTTTCTTCCACTCTCCCTCAGGAAGATCCAGGCATCAGTCTGCATCCCAAAGCATCCGACTTGGAAGAGCATCTTTGCTATGCTTGGACAAACACTTCTTTAGGGCCAAGTACTTTGCTCACTGGTTATTATTAGCAAACAATGTCCAGGCTTACACGTTCAGGAGTAGTTTGTAACGTCTCAGTATTTCCCCAAAGAGCTGTGAAGAGTCTGAGAGTGTGCTTTAATTCTCCCTACTTATACATCTTTAGTGCATTAATGCATGAGCCCCTAGTAGGAAAATGAACTTTAATAAACTTTCCCCTTTTCAAACCATTTTATGGTTAAAAAAATAAGGCAATCAGGAGCCTGTAAATAAATATTACAAGGCAAGTGTTTCAAGTCAAAAATACTTGTACAGGCAATATATGATTTTCCCTGAAATGCTTTACAGGTGAGTCATAGCACACTGTGTGTGTTTGTGTGATTCTGGCTACAAGCAAATGTTGCCCCAGTAATCAGAACAGTAGCGAATAGAATCCAGCACACTCCCTGACGTGTAAAAAATAATGCCCAAGGAAGCCCTGTGCTTTGATTGCACAACTATGTCAGTCAATGTGAAGCGCCAAACTTGTCATCTGTCTTCCTGCAAACCACAGCGGTAGCAGCTCAGATCTGCCCCCCCCCCCAGAGCAAAATTAAGCAGCAACATTCACTTAGCCCCATTCATTTGGGGGTTTGGTTTCCTTTTCTCTCTTTTCCCCTCTGTTTTGGCTTTTAAAAATAGGTGGTTTTGCTCAAGATATTCCTAATGTAAATGACAAGTCCTACTTAAAGGATTATGAGAGGTAGTCAGAAAGCTAACACCTGGACAATGTTTATCATCTTAAGCCATTCTGAAACATTGAACCTCTGTTAGGGAGCAAGAATGTATTTCTTCACGAAGGTGTTTTGGGCCCAGACATATAGTTCAGTGGACTAAAGCACTCACTTAGGCAGGCTCAGGGACATGGTCCTATCCCTAGCTTGCTGTCCAGGCCCCACCCTCGGGCCATCACTGAGAGGGCTACCGAGACTGGGCGGTGTCATATGCCCGTAATCCCAGTGCCTGGGAGGCTGAAAACAGGAGAATCACTATGAGTCCGATCTGTGTAGTGAGACCGTGTAGATCCTGTACTAAATACATAAAAAAAAAAAAAAAAAATGTTTTGGTTCACAGATAGTGGTTAAAGGCAGTGTTAAACAGCAGCTGCCAGGCTATAAGCATCCTCCTGTTAAGCAAACAGGTAAGAACTGTGCAGCCTGTCCTAGGCAGACACCGCAAGGGGCAGGGAGCACGTGAAATAAGCTTTCCATCCTATAGTAGTTCACAGGTGGATTCTTCTTAGTACATTTACTTAATATTACAAGTGGATATTACAGGTTAGCTTTGCCTCCCTAAAGAAGGTCCTACTGTATATTTACTAAATATCTCATACAACTTTTCCTAAAGACCTCATCTCTTCACTGCCTTAAAAACATAAAGATAATAGAATTCTATATGTCCTACTGAACACATTCTTATCATAAACATGTTAGATGATCAAATATAAAGGTTCCACTTGTGTTTGAAGAATTAAATTAGGTATTTTTAAGCATTTTTGGTAAACTTCAAAACCATTTCAAAAATAGCATATATAAAGCAAAGTACTTAAAAATATTTTGCCAACATTCTCCACCTCACTATGTGTATGTCTTCTCCCTCGCCCTTTACCTGGGATGATTTCTTGTCTTCTTATGCGGATTTTACATCCAAACAGAATAAATAAAATACACACTCAATATACACAAATGCACCATGAATGCAGAACAGTGTTCATGGTGAAGCATGCTAGAATGGCCGTTATGGAAAGTCGCAAGCTCTTCACAGATACTTTGCCAGGTGCAGGTGGACCAGGGGGACAGAAGAGCTTCCTCGCCCCATAGAGTTGGCCGTGAGGGATGACATTTGCTTTCCCCTCTCTAGGACTGAGCGGAGTAGCTGGAGCGAGTTCCCGCTGTGAAAAAGCCTGCAACCCTCGCATGGGAAATTTGGCTCTAGGGAGAAAACTCCGGGCGGACAGCACCTGCGGTCAGAACAGCACTGAACTCTACTGCTTCTACAGCGAGAATGCCGACCGCACTTGCCGGCAGCCCAAGTGCGACAAGTGCAATGCTGCCCACCCTCACCTGGCTCACCTGCCATCTGCCATGGCAGACTCATCCTTCAGGTTCCCCCGCACGTGGTGGCAGTCTGCAGAGGATGTGCACAGAGAAAAGATCCAGCTAGACCTGGAAGCCGAATTCTACTTCACTCACCTAATTATGGTGTTCAAGTCTCCCAGGCCGGCAGCCATGGTGCTGGACCGGTCCCAGGACTTTGGAAAGACCTGGAAGCCTTACAAGTACTTCGCGACTAACTGCTCAGCTGCCTTTGGCCTAGAAGATGATGTGGTCAAGAAGGGAGCTCCCTGCACCTCGAGATACTCCAGCCCTTTCCCATGCTCTGGAGGCGAGGTAAGAACATCTGCTTCACTCTGCACTGTAAGGAAAGTGAGGCAGAAAAATGTTACCAGCCCACATTTTTTTTAAAGCATGAAGCTATACTTGTAGCAACATGAAGGAAATTAGAATTTTTCATGAGCTTTATTTGTCGTAAATTATTCCTCACCCTTAGCCATGGACGTGTAGTCATTTTCAAGCAGATTGCCCACTGGCTGGGATTAAGTCAGAATTCTAGGATTCTAAGATTTTTTTTTTTTTTTCACTTTGAGAAAGATTAGACATGCATCATCCTTCAGCTTTGGAAGGTCCAAAGCCTACTGGATTTTTCTGTTAACAGCACTATTCATTGTGTCCCTGCGCGTGAAGTTACTGATACAGTGTGTTTCTAGAACCCATGCTAGTATCTTCCTGATCCTGTTGACAGAAATAGGAAGTAAATAAAAACAAAGCCAACAGACAAAAAAAAAAAAAAAAAGTTTGTCAGAAGAATACTTTTGTGTGACACTAGAGTTTTACCATTAAAATTCCAGAAGTGCTTAACAAATGAAGGTAAGTTCTTTTTTTTAAAGACAAAAAGATTCCTTTTGGGGTCACAGGTACATGAGTTCCAGCTTAGGAACGTGGTTCCATCCTGTGTCTAAGACCAACTCAAACTCAGTCTGCAAAACAGCCTCCTTGGCTATTGATGCATTTTCTGTATGGAATGTTTTCTCTTTGTTTAATGTTTTCTTTCCCCCTTATGGGAAACAAGTCTTTTTAACTTAGGAAGTGGTACCTAGAGAGGTCCTCCCAGATATATGAGAGGTCATGATTAAAAGCAGATTAAAGAGACTGTAATACCTACAATAGGTGGATCAGGAAGTGTCAATTCAGACCAAGAAATCCAGACAGTATTATCTTTCTGATTCTGGCAGATCATGAATGTGTAGATGACGTGGTTCCTAACAAAGGGTAGTGTCACATCCTCCTACCATGAGACACTGAGACATTTGGCAAGGTTTGGAGACATTTTGGAGTAGAGAAAGACACCTTTGGCTAGGGAGAATCCTGGGATGCTGGTAAGCCTCAGACCATGCACAAGACAGCATTTCTCCCCTAGCCCCAAGAAAGCATTATCTGCTCAAAATGTCAATGGTACCAAGGTTGAGAGAATGGGGATACAAGAAGCACACAATAGGATGATGACAGACAGAAAGACGCACCCCGCTGACAGTCGTTTATGCATTTAATAAGCAGCTGTTGGGTCCCTGCTGTGTGCACTGCCCTCGGGGCTACTGTGTCTCTCTGCGGGTTGTTGGGGACAGTGCTCACCCAGGGATCTGAGGAACAGATTGGCCTGGAAGGTTCTTCCCACTCCACTGCCTCATAGGGATTTGGCCACAAGTCAGCTGCGTGGTCTCTGTGCACCCCAAAGCGACCCCTGGGAACAGTGCTGCTGGCACCCTGGCCCCTAAAGTCTGCTTAACATCACAAGCTTATTGGTCCTCTGTTGTGATGGACCTTTCTAAAGATACCAGGATGGGAAAGAGACAGGCAAGGTAGTGTCGTTGCTTTCTTATGTGTAGAGCATGGTGCTGGCGTGCACATGTGGCTCCAACTCACACAGTGCTTGGGAATTGATTCACGGCGTCCTGTCTGCTCCCTACATCTCGTCGCTACCGGTCCTGTGCAGTGACGAGGCAGTAACAGTTTCAGTAAGCAGAAGGCAGCTATGTCCGCTTAGCAAGAATCACACTGAATTTATTACAGCAGTCGAGAAATTAATCAGCAACAATGAAGTAACACTTATCTAACCTACAGTGAAAGCAAAAATCTGTCTTTAAACTACTTGCTGTCATCAGTGCTTACATCAAATTCCAAGCAAACAGAAACTGAACTTCACATCACATCAAGTACAACTCAGTTCCCCCTAGAGCATTATTATAGAATTTCCTTCCTTCAGAAGACAGACAGGTTTGGGAACTAATCTTCCACTTCTGAATCATGCTAGCCACTTACGTGCTTTACCCACTGAGCTACACCACGTACCCCACAAGAGCACTTTTTAAACCAAAACGGAACCTGCTACCCAGACTTCCTAAAGTGACCGCCAGCTTCAAAGACCAAGGTATGCCTGGTTGTACCCTAAACGGAGTCTCAGAGCGAAGGTGATTTATCCGACAACATATAGTGAGCTCTGTGACCACGCAAGGACTAAGCCCCCGGGGTTTGGACACGGAGTCCAGTATTTGTTCCATGAAACTCAGTTCTCCCTCCTTGATGGGTCCCCTAGAACTGCTGTTGGGGAGCTCTGTGCCTGCCTTCCTCCTGCCTCGCCCTTCCAAAGCCATTTGCTACAGCTTATTTAGGCACAGGGTGAAGATGAGAAAGTATCTGCTCAGCAGGTTTCTTCTGAGACACCGTGTCTTCTTAGATGTCACCAGTCACCCCTGATTAAAGAGTGCAGTTGTCGGTTAGGCTGGAAACACTGGCTGGTGTCTTAGTCTGTTTTCTGTTGCTAGGGCACAAAGCCAGAGCCTGAGTGACTCATAAGGACCTTTGCTTGGCTCATAGTTCTGGAGGTTGGGAAGCCCAAGAGCGCGGAGCCGGGATCTGCTCCGCGTACGGTGAGGACCATGTTGCTGTGTCCTCCAGTAGTAAGGATGCCACCTGAGCAACAGCATGACCCCACAGCTTGGGCTCTTTTCCATGATTTGTACAGTATTAACGCCCCCTTCATCTTCCCAAAGCCATCACCCCCACACAGATCCATTCGGGGATGTTCACGGCACCTGAGTTTTTAGTTTTTGTTTTGTTTTGGTCTTTTATTTGTTTGAGGCAAGGGCTCACTATTAGCTCAAGCTGGCCTGGAACTCATGGCGATCCTCCTGCCTCAGCTTCCCAAGTGCTGAGATCACAGGCATGCGTCATCATAACCAGCCAACACTTGAACTATTAGAGGATACATTTGAACTGTAGCAACCAGATTTAACAAAGTTGGAAGTTTATAAACATACACATGGACTTGTTACTCACCATGTACCCCAAGGGGGAGAAATAAGCAGTGTTGTTGCCCAACTTACCGGACCATGGCCAACTCCCAGGTGCCCTCTTTCGGACCCTACAGATCCACAGAGCACAGCCAGCAAGTTCTCCCAAAGCCCGGCCCAAGGCACAGAAAGGCCTGGCGCTCTGCAGGGGTTGATTTCAAGAGCCTCTGTGGGTTGGAGGCTTAGTGGTCTATTTTCGTGGGGAAGTGTAGATAATAATAACCTTGAAGCTAAAGGTGATGGATTAATTACACTCTCTGTGGACGCAAAGATACACCCCTCAGCTCATCTCCAAGAACAGAAAGCACAGCCAGCAGGGCAGACACAGCGAGCTGCTGCTGTAGGCCCCACACAGTCCGGCCTTGTGGACCACTCAGGAAGCAACATCTGCTCAGT
Organism: Tympanoctomys barrerae; assembly: GCA_002564285.1. Taxonomy (NCBI): domain Eukaryota; kingdom Metazoa; phylum Chordata; class Mammalia; order Rodentia; family Octodontidae; genus Tympanoctomys; species Tympanoctomys barrerae. The sequence continues at coordinate 6,312 of NDGN011131563.1, read as the reverse complement.
GACCCAAAGCTCGTGTCCGGTGATGCGGACAGTGTCTCCGGGGAAGGGAGAACCACTGGCTCTGCACGTTGGCTAGCAACCAACCAAACCGCAGAGTTCTTTCCAGGGCATGATATCTATAGCATTCCAAGCAAGGGCTGTCAAGTCAGGGACAGAGGTTAGGAAAGCCAAAAACCCAGAGATTGGCTGGGTCCCTGAGCAACTCTTGAAGAGATGGGATTGCTCAAAAGGGTACAGTTGTATTTGCTGATTACTTCTGTATCCCCAGGCTTTACCATGTTATTTGGCTCAAATGGGCTGTCAATACATCTATAACTGAATGGATGGAGGGATGGAGGGGTGGAGGGATGATGTTATAAACAGGGATTGAGTAGGAGAAGATCCTTAAATGGCAGAGGGAGAAATGAATAAGATTTAGGCAGCAGATGAGACTCCGAAATTCCAGTTAACATGGAAATGCTGAGTTAGCAGTCATAGAGGATAAGTTATGATGTGGGGTAACCAGCAAAGGATCTTAAAGAATGTTTATTTACCCATTCATTCAAATAATTTTTGAGCTATTATGTATCAGATCCCATCCCAGGTACCGAGGATATAACCATGAACCAAGCATATTAGAAATCTCTGTTCTCAGGGCAGGGGGCAGAAAATACCAGTATGAGGCTGTTATTAAAGTGGATTGAAGGATTTGTTTGATAGCATGAGCCACAAGAACTTTGAGTTCATAGCAAGTTTTCATGAGTGAACAATATTGACAATTAAGGATTACGTTTCCTGCAAAGTGTAGCCATGGAAAAATGAATTGGATATTAATAACATACATCAATAAAAAATCAGTTCTAATGCCAGGCTTGGTAGCACATGTCTGTAATCCCAGCACTTGGGAGGCTGAGGCAGGAGTTTTATTGCAAGTTCGAGACCACCCTGGGCTACAAAGTGAGCTCAAGGCTAGCCTGAACTGCATAGCAAGAACCTGTCTTAAAGAGATTTTTTAAAAATCAGTTTTATAGTGTTTACTAGTCGATCCAAATCTGTTTTGCTAGTGTTTCTTAGAATCAGAGCACTTGAAAAGGAATCTAAATGTCACCAAAGCAAAAGAATATTACTCCTGAGTACTCTGAAGTCTAAGGAAAGTGCAAGGGGCCTGTCTATAGTTGCTCAGCTAAAATCTGTACTGCTTGACTTCTAGTCTGGAGCTACTTCATTAGACGCATTAAGTTGAAATTCTTTGTGCTGACCATGAAAGATATAAAAGCTATATATGTTTCCTTCTTTCAAAATCCTTGCAACCAACTGAGTGAGAGTAGCTTCGGTTATTACCTGGTAATATATCAGCATGGTGCCAGCGTGCAGGAAACAGCAAATTATTTAACCGAGTTTTTTTTCTTGTATCTACATTGATATGTTAAGCTATATTTAGAATTTTTTTTTTAACATGAAACAATGCAGTAGTGCTCCTTGCTAAGCAATACTCGTTGTTAGATTCTCGTTTTCTTCGAGTGCTGAAATCTCCTCCCGGCTGCTCTTCACCAGGGTGGTCCTAAGTCATGACTGTCGCCTACTGAGTGTCCCCCGAGCCTCCCCGAGACCCAGGGGCTCTGTTGAGTGGACCGCATTCCACCGCCTCACTAGAGCCTCGGCGGTACGGTATCAACATTAACTCCATGTACAGACAAAAAATGGAGACTGGGAATCCAGTCAAATAAGTGATAAGCTAGCCTGTTCCAGACTGAGGGTTAGCTCTCCTTGAAGTGATTGGCACAATTAAGCTTTATTATAACTTCAAAATAGAGCAGAGAAAGCAAAAACACTAAACCAAATTGCTGGCGTGATTGTTAGGAATTGTCTATGACTGACAGTTTAATGGAAAATTTGCAACATGTAATATAATTGCACGCACTTTTCCTGATAAAGTAGTTTGGTGGCTTTTTTTTTTTTTTTTTACATAGGATAAAAAGTCACAGCAAATAGAACAAGAGACTATTTGAACTTACTGTTACTGAAGATCATTTCAAATAAGATAGATGGGAATGCATATACAGTTGTTCAGTACCATTTAGCATGCTTTATGGCTGTCTTGTTTTTTTCGGGGGAGGGGAATAAATACTTTTTATCTAGCTAGTAAGTAGTTTTTCTAAGTTAGTCATCTAGTGTATTAATGTGTCATCCTGAGGCATATTCTCAGCTATAATTTTGTTGAATTTACTTGAAAATAAAACATTATATATATGGAATGGAATGACCAATATATATGGCATGGAATGACCAATTTCTGACAGCATGTCTCCTGATTATGACTTTAAACAAAATCTACAGAGCAGCCACTGGTTAAAATTACTTGAAGAAACTGCATAAAAATGAGAAGAAACCCAGATATTCACTCAGTAAATGCTTTTATTTATTTCAAAGGATCGATTTCTTTTTTCATCAAAACAAATGACCCTTACTTATTTTTTTAAAGCTTATTTAGCATGTGTTTGCTTTGCATTTGTTCTATGTATAGTCTGGAAACTTTGAAAAATCAGATTGCAAAATGCTGCATTATTGTAATGACTGATTGAAAAATCAAGGCCTAGCGAAGAAGAACAGAAGGGACAGGCACCCAGAAGGCAGGTGGAGTTGGGCACATGGAGAAGCTCAAGGAGTGGAGAACCCTAGGAGCCCCAGCGGAGGTCTGAGGGCTTAGAACATTCTGGAAGATAAGGAAGGTCAATCACAATGGACAGTAGAAAATCTGTCACTTCTGATTACTGAATCCATAACTCAGAGAGAGGTTTATCTGCCTTTGTGTTTGGCCTCAAAATATTTAAGATGCTAAATAAGTGAAATATATTAAATATTCAGGTATCAAGGAAAGGGTCTAGAATGTGGATGGGGGTAAGGTGTAGAGGCAGTTCTCTGGAGAAGCCTAAGACTTTTGGATAAGGTCTTGTGGGAATGAAAGGAATGGTCAGCTGTGTAGATACATGAGGAGCAGAGTCCCTGAGTCACTTTGTCCGGGGCCTTCAGGACTGCATGGAACTGGAACTGAAGCTGAGAGGCCACCGCACAGCAAAGCATGGGAGACCTGAGATAGGATTGGGGGACGTAGAAATCAGGAGATGCCTCAAAAGTAGGTGTCCCAGGATGGCCCATGTTTATCCCCAGAGCAGTTAAAGTTGAATATTTCAGCATCCTTGTTCACTCTCAAAGTAACCTGGACCATTCATTAATCTGGGCTTACTCATCATGTCATTGGTTTTTACTCTGAGTGGTGGAAGCCACTGGAGTTTTAGGCAGAGGAATGATATACTCTACTTTTAATAGGATTATTCTGGTTTGTACTTTAAGCAAAGACCAAAGAGGGAGGGAGTGTGAGGGAAGGACCTGTTAGAATGCTGTTGCAATAATTCAGGCTAGATTTGATGGTGTGTGGACACAGAGGGCAGTGGAAATGGTGAAAATGGTTGGATTCTGAATCTCTTTTCTATAAAAAGCCAAGGGTAATGGGGCACAAAATTTAATTCGCTCTGACCTCAGTTCTCAGGCCTTCCTCTTTTCATCCACACCCACTCTCTTGATGAGTTCATCCAGCTTCATAGCTTTAAATAGCATCTGTACCCTGAGGACTCCTAAATTGTATGTACGTGGTCCCGACTTCTCTGAACTCTAACCTTACAGATCTGACTCCCTTCTCAGTAGCTCCACTTGGATGACTAATAGGCAACAGGACAGGTTGAGCGCAGTGTAGGAGAAAGAAGAGAGGGTGTTTGTAGCTTGGGCACCTGGAAGAATGGGGTCGCCACTGGCTGAGCGGGAGATGCCCCTAGGCATGGCAAATCTGGAGAGGAATGCTGGGAGCTCAGTTTGGACTTGCTGAGTTTGAGTTGCACAGTATTAGTCATGCACAGGGTCAGATCTAAAGCTTAGAGTCCAGAGAAGCCTGGACCCCATACATAACTTGGGGAGTCACCCCTGTGGTGGGATATTTAACACTATGGAACTGGATGACATCATCAAGAGTGTGGGTGTGGATAGAAAAGAGGGAAGTCTGAGAACTGAGGTCAGAGGCCATTAAACTTTGTCCACAGATGCTGCCATTCCTGAAAACAGTTTTACAATCCCAAAGAACACATAAAACCCCATCTCACTCACTTATGAACCCAGCTATTTCATTAAGCAATGATTTAAGTTGAATGCCCCGAGTTAGTTGCAATGGTCAGCATGGTGGGTAACTTCTAAAATGACAAGTGAAAGGGAAGTTGGAGGGAACAACTTTGGCTTTTCAAAAGAGGAAACAAAACAAGAAGAGAGCAGGAAAAACACTCACCATAGAATTGATGGAAGAAAAGGGAAGGAGCCATGAGCAGGGCTCTGTACTTGACAGGAAAGAAAGTTTTGAAAATGCCATAGTGAAAGAGGAATGGCGGAGCGTAGGAGCCTTCTGATTCTGAGGACCTCGTACCCAGTTTCACCTGGACTCGTCTGGTTTCTCGTCGTTTTCTGACTTTCAAAGCTCCAGCTTTAGGAATAGCTTTTGAGGAATGTCCTAGACCATCACACTTTAGGGGGAAAGTTAAACCATAGAATTACGTTTATATTTCTGCTTAATCTGATTTCCAGAATGTAACCGTCTACCGAAAACAGAGTGGGCAGCTAATCCCATGTTAGTAAAAGTATTTACACTTCCAGTTTTAATTTATGTGCAGAATTTTTCAAGCATCCTTATTAATGTTTTAATTGACACTGAATATATTCATGATGAGTTGTCCTGTTAAGGGGGAGAATAGAAAACCCACACTTGGAGGTCTCTGCAGAGTGTACCCCTTTGCGTGTGTCTCTTTTATCTCCGAGACATAAATTCTTTTCCTGGTCAATTTCTCTTGCTAATGAGCAAAACAGCAAAATGTAACTCTTTCTTCTGTGCTGCTTCTCTTCTCTCATTAATCTACCTGCAGGAAAGTAGAAGTTTTCCCAGGCCCCGCTATGTGTGCTGATGCTACTTTACACTTCATGAGCCGAGTTCCTAAGGCAAAAAATAATTATGAAAAATATTCAAATACTTTCTACATGACATCATGTTCATTTATGCAAACATTGTGTCTTTTGGCTGCTACTGAAAAGGGCTTCTCTGTTTGAAAAATTGAAATGAAGAGACAAAATGTGGCCAACTGTCTTGCACTGTTTAGTGCTGGTATCTATAATTCTCTCATCCTCTGTTCCAATAAACAGCCCCTGAGCCCACTTCCCATCTCCAAATAAAAATGAAAGCAGGGCTAGTGGTGTAGCTCAGTAGTACAGCATGCCCTGGTAACAAAACAAACAAAAATAAAACAAAAGCTAGGCTGTGGGAGGTGGTGCTTGCCTACAATCCCAGCTACTAGGAAGCTGAGGCAGAAGGATCACAAGTTTGAAGCCAGCCTGGGCAACTTTGGGACTCCCTGACTCAAAAAAGTGGGGTGAGGAGATGGCTCCCTGGTGCTCCCTGCATTCTATCCCCACCACTCAGAAATCAAACAAACCAAAATAAAAAGGATAAAGGTAAGTCACAGGCATCAAACCCAGATGTATTAGAAGAGCGAGGTACAGTCGCAGAAGCCGCCTCTGTGCTCTCTCCAGCCCAGTACACCCGGAGGGCCACAAAACGCACTTAGGCAACAGCTCCCACTCCACTGATGATCAGAGTTCAGAAAAATGTAAGCCCACTGCGGGACCTTTTGGAGGAAAGGGAAGAAGGGGGTTTTATATGCAGCCTGCAGAAACAAAAAAGCAAGTGACTGACAGTTCTTGCTCCCCATGTACCCAGCTACTGCCGGCTGTTTTGCTTTCTGGCTTTCTATTCTTCCTTCACAAGGCCTACTTACGTCACAGTAGACCTCTTACTTTATCTCTCCTCCGGCTCCTATTTGTCTGCAAAAACAGACACGATATGAAGCCTGCCCCGTGGTTTTCCCTCTGGAGTCTTCTATCAGCTTTCAGTCCGGAGCCCTCTTGTCTTTCTGCAGTATGCCAACCCTAGATCATCAGCTGTTTGCCTTCTTGCTCCCTCGCCTGGACACCTGAACTCTTCTGGAGAAAACAATAATACAATTGTGGGGAGAGGTGGAAGCCGCTATGTGTGTGCTTTCTCCTCTTCTTTAGGCCCTCCGACTTCCCACAAACCCTTTTTCAGCTCCTTCATTTCTTGGTAACGCTCCTCTGTATTACTCTTCCCTCCCAGAGATCCCTCTTTAAAACTCTGACTTATTGTCAGCTAGAAAAGTTAGACTCTTGGGGGCCTGCCCCTTAGCTCAGTTCTTTAAGTGGCTGCTTCAACAAAGCAGTCAGACTCAG
>NDGN011131561.1:0-11799 GCA_002564285.1 Tympanoctomys barrerae | reverse complement strand
TACAGCAATTAACCACTAAGAATGTATGCAGTGTGTTAATTATTGAATCTGTCCTAGCGATTTTATTTGAAACTGCCTAACTGCTATTTGTTTATCAATAAAATTCTGAAAAAAGAGATCTGAAAACCTTTATTCATCTTTCAAAATGGTTCCATCTTTCTAAGGAGCAGCTGGCATGTCCTTCATTTCAACAAACAAATGACCTGTGTGAAGCCATGGAAAGGGAAGCCACCTGCCGGACACGGCTCGCCCATCTACACAGACGTGGGCAGGCATGTGTGTGCTTCCCATGACAGTGACAAGGTCTTGCCATGTTCTTAGATGTTCCAGTTTCATTGTGGAGACTGGAGGAGGGAGGCAGGTAACAGGATAAAGAGAAAGATGCAAGTTTAAAATCTGCTGGAATTATCTGGGTGGAAAAAAGCCTGCATAGTCAGTGAAAAGAGGTATGCTGGAAATAAGTATGTGAAAAATAATTTGGACAAGAGTCAAATGAAAAGTTTTATTCTTGACTAGATCTGAAAGGAAGATAAAAAATGTATTAAAGATAATTTATGGGTTTTGAGCTTTAGTCACAAAGACGATATGAAACAAGTGATGGAAGTTCAGAAGGGATAGTTTCAAGATAGTGACGTAAATTCTTTTATAGCTGAAGTACTTTCAGATTTCTGCAGAACTTCACAAATATTTAGGAACATCAATATAATTTTAGCTTTTATAGAGTTAATCTTATGCAAAATTCATATTTTAAAAAGTCATCATAACTATCCAGGAGTGGTCATGTCTACCCATCATCCCATTACTCTGGGAGCCCGAGGCAGGAAGATCCCAAACACAAACCCATTCTGGGCAAGAAAGCACTGAAAGAGTGAGTCACAAATTGTAAGGACTTGTTGGAAAAAATTACAGGACAATTATTCACATTAGCATAAATAAAATATTCTAGGTACTATATTAGTTAATCATGGCAAATTTTAGTTTGTCTCATGAATTCAAACTTATTTCAGCTAATATAGGTCCAATTATATAATTCACTACAGTTACTGCTTACAGAAAAGTATGTTTTATATGAATCCACTATAAAAATAAAAGAACCCAGTTGAAATTCAATATTTATGATTATAAAAAGATCATGAGAAGGAATTCAACTCCTTGAAAATGTTTACATATCTAAATGCTATGCAAAGTAAAACTGAAAAATATAATTTTATAAATATTTAAGATAAAACCTGCCTACTTTCTGTTGTTAGCATAATCCAGTAATCTTTGATAATAAAATACAAAAGAACACACAAATAAGCTTTCTAAATTGCAGAAGTAGCAAGAGTAAGTTTTGATTTGGGTTGGCTTTTAATTTTTCATGTTTGATGTTTAAAGCTTTGAACATGAAGAAGACCCAAACAGTTTGAAGAAGACCCAGAAAAGTATCTCTGAGTTTAGTAAAGATGTTCTTTCAAGCCTAAATTATTTCTAATGAAGTGACTACCAACTTCCTAGGAGATGAAAAATCTTGATTCTAAAATATATTTGAAATATTTCCTTCTCTCAATTTTTACTCATTTGTGCAAAGAAATAAAAATAGAGAGGGCAGAACATGTTCCATACATATCTATGCCATTTATATGTGAGAAATCAGGCTCACAAATCAGTGGGGAACAACCATGATGATGATGACAATGATTACTATTATTATTGGTTCCAGAAATTAAACTCAGGGCTTGCACTTGCCAGGCAGGCACTTGTGCCACTGAGCTATGTTTCTGATTCACAAACAAAGATTTGATAAATTGTTCTAGAATATTCAGCACTGAGGTTTTCTTTCTTTCTTTTGTTCTTTCATTCTTTTGTTCTTTCTTTTTTTTTTTCTATGCAACAAATATTTCTAGTTCTCCTCCTGGACGTAGAGTAGAATTGTAGTTCATTTTCTCCTTGAATATAGAAATGACTATGTGACTTGAGTTCTCCAAGAGATTCCTGTACCAATGGCTGGTTAAGCAGGGAGAGTTATCTAAGAAAACACCTGTTCTGGGCTGAAGTCTGAATCAAGCGCTCTGAAAATGGAGCAGGTGGAAGGTAGAGCACGTCCAGAACAGAGCAGTAGTCTAGCTCTTCCATCTTTCAGATGATTGGGAGTTAGTCTCAGAGTGCATTTGGATAATGCCAGAACACACTGGCAGACACACTGTTAAGGCATTTTTATTCACTTTTCTCAATCTTAAACTATCAAGTTACTAATAGCCAGCATTGCAATGAACCATATGGAACTTAATGTTGTATTTGCTAGATAGATGCTGTGATTTAAAATGTAATGCGCAAATGGCAACTTCTTTAGGGGAATTCAGAGCAAGCGTCTGCTCTCCTTCCCATAAATAAAGGTACTTTACTTGAGAAATCAACCCCAGGTTTGCCCTACCTGGGGCAAACCCAAATGATATGATGGTTTTGTACTTTGGTTGGGAGAATTTTAAGAGCCAAATTTGTGGTCCTTAGAGAATACACACCAGGCCATAAGAATTGTGGATTTATAACTACTTGTTTTCATTTTCTATATGCTACTTTCCAGCTTCATTTCCTAGTTTAATAAAAAATGTGCAGATTTTGCTAGTTATCTTTGAATTTCTGTTGTATAATATATGCTATGTATCCATATACAACAATGGCTAGCAAGCCAGACAAATACTTAAGCCAAAATACACAGGGTGATTATGGTAGCAATTAGATTAAATAATTAGATTAGATTATGGTGTATATGGTGATAATTAGATTAAAAGAATTCTTACAGTAAGAGATGCATCACCATTAATCCCCTTCAAAATCTTCCCCCTCCATTCAAACAGAACTCATCCCACCGCCACTTTCTGAAACAGTTCTGGAAATACTGTTTTGTAAGTGCCTTGTGAGGTGTAATAAAAAAAAATATGGGGAATGCTGTTGTTGCCAAGTGCTATCCAAAAGAGAAGCAGATCTGGCACCATGTGACTTCTGGATCCTTCACAAAGTAAAAATGACCATGAAACAGGAATGTTTTGAGTTGATTCAGGACATCGAGGCAGCCAGGACAGCACAACTAAAGACACTCAGGAAAGAGGACCCCAGAGCTGCTGCAGGAAGTGGCAAGGACGATGGGGTGAGAGTTTTCAAAGCAAGGGCGAGTATTTTGAATAGAGTTAACAGCAATGTGGATTTTACTGCAATTACTGCTTTATATAATATACATCACAATCACAACTTATATACTGAATCTGTAATTTTGGAAAGTACTATTTAAAAATGCATATTACTTTCTTTCTATCTTCTGTGGTAGCATGTGTGAGTATAGGCTAGTTTGAATAAAGCACAGTTTTAACTTTACAAATCTACAACTGTAAAAAGTGCAATTTCTCATTTGTGGAATATTTAGTGACAGGGAATATTATAATTATATTATATTATATTTGTAACAGAGAGTTTTAAAGTAAACTTAAATAATTAAAAAATATTAATTGAATGATGTACTTGGGTCATTTAAAATCACTAGACTGGAGTTATAGAGAATTATAATTTATTGGCATTTGCAAAAGAATTAATTTATATAATCTCATTCTTCCAAGACACATAAATTTCAAAGAAAATGATTTTAAACATGTTAAATGAACTAAACACTACTGTCCCAGAGGTTGAGATGAAATAATACCTAATGATAGCTTTTCAGTTCAGTAAACCCTTTTAAGGTGCCGCAATTTTATAGTTTTAATTAAAGATACAATTAAACTTAAGGCCACTAAAGCTCATCCTTGCAAACCTTTCCAAAGAAGTTTTTTTTTTTTTTAATACTGAATACTCATAACCATCAATGTAATGGACAGGAATGCTTTCTTCATTTCTCTTAAATTTTACAAATAATTGAAAACTTTACACTTAGTCCAGTTCTTTTCAGGTAACTCTCCTGCCTTTCCTCTGTGTCTAATGCAACAGAAAACTGAGCGTCCTGTCCTAAATTTGGTCACAATCTTTTTTACCCAACGATTTATACTCATGTCATTCCTCTTGAATGGCACAGGGATGGACTGGTATATGGCAGCATAAGGAGACTGGCCCTTCTAGGTATCTTGCCAAGAGAGTTTAAAGACGTCATACAACAATGGTCCATGTACATCGTGTTTATAGCAGCATAATTCCTAAGGTCTAAATCATGGAAACAGTTTAAATGTCCATCAATCGATGAATGGATAAGGAAAATACACCCTATATGAATGGAGTACTACTCTGCCATGAAAAGGATAAACTAGACTCATTTGTAGAAAAACGCATGCACCTGAACACCATAGTATTAAGTGAAATAAACCGGACTCACAAGTTTAAATATCACGTTTTTTTTAAATATGAGAAACCCAAAGTATACATAAATTAAAGAGGAAAATAAAACATAGACAATAGAAAATGGGGTGGTAAAATTTTGTAATTAGAAGGCTCACCAAGAAATGAAGGAGTGGGTAAAGAACGAGGTGAGAAAGAGGAAGTGAAAAGAGTGAAGATGCACTGCGCTCATGCACCGACTGCCCAGGTAGGGCCTCGGCGTGATGCGCTGGAAACACGGGACTCGGGAAATAGAAAGGAAAAGGAATCGAATACGAAAGGAGAGACACAAACAGAAAGGTCTTGCGTTCTGAGGGTCCACAGAAAGGGTTTTTTGTTTTGTTTTGTTTTGTTTTCCCCTAAGGGTGTTCCTGACGGAGTGCTCGGAGGAGAAGACTGCAAGCAGAATCTGCCAACGGTCTGTCATCGTCGTGCGTGCTGAGCTGACATCCTCCGGGATGAGGAGCGGTACAGGGGTGGGAGTGGTGTCCTCAGTGTTGGGGAAGAGAGAACTCATAGCAGGTGCGAGCCCCCGCCCAGGACCACAGTCCCCCTCGGAATCCTTCCTCCTGTGTGAGCCTAACTTGTTTTTGATGAGCATTCACCCTGCCGGTCTGCTTCTCTACATCCTCCCTAGCAAAGTGAGCACAGAGAAAGGCTGAGCGTCATAAGTTCTTGCCGCTCAAAACAACACCTGACACTTATGGAAATGTCCTGTGCATTTACTGTTGCCAGGCATGATCACAGGCTTTTTAGTTACAGCAAAGGTCAGTGTTTCCCTTGGAGGGAGGGGCTCAAGTTTTCATATATGTGCTGGAGTTCCATAAGGCCTCAAGAGACTGAGGAAAAGACAGTGCTGCATGCAGCCAATGCTGTCAGGAAGTACCGTGGAAACAGCACTTTATGCAGTATCTCAGATGCCTGCCTGTTTTCAGCGCATACACTAGGCAGTCCATCAGCATCTCCTACAGAGCTATTTTGTGAATGAGGGCTTGGGAGAAGACCATTATTTGTTAATTGAGTGTCTCACACTTTGCTTTTGCTTTTCTGTCCAATGCTGTGCATTGAACTGGGCCCTTGGCACTGAGCTATATCCCCAAGTTGACTTGATTTTCCAGACAGGATCTTAAAGGAGCTAAGTCACCCGTGCTGGTCTCAAAATTGGCATCTTCCTTCTTTCACCTCCCAGAGGTGAAATTTCAGATGGGTCCCACCTCTCGCTATTTGCTGCTGAAGTCAAAGCAAATGGCACAATCTTATATAAAAGAATAGAACCTTAATGTTGTGAGAGTAGCTGAAAACAGGATCTTACGTTTGAAACCCAGATCTGCTGTATTCTATTGCCACTGTGAGCAACCTAAATATCTTTTCTTATTTTAACCACTGGGCTTAGTTTTCCTCTCAGGCAAAATGTAATAACAGTAAAAATTTAAGTATTATGATTGTTGTGGTAAGCATTAAATCCAAACAAGTCAGCACGGTCCCAGAAGTTCAGTAAGCCCTTAATAATAAGTAGTTGCTTCAGCAATTGTGATGATGAAGGAGATGACAGCAGTGATGAAGGACAGAGATGTAAGGTTGTTGTATCTTTAGGAACAGCTCTTGTGGAAAGAAACCCTCTCAATGATACTGTGCAGCTTGGATGTTATGTAGGAGACACTGGGGGGATGTTATGTAGCAGACACACTGATTTAGTATCAAAGAGGAGCGGGGGCATCAGTCACCCTGGAGCAGAGGGTGAGGCAGAAGACAAAACACACATAAATCTTACATGTAGTACATGTCAGAGTATGATTAATTCTAAGAAAATAATGGAGTTGATGTAGCTTGGAAGGAGTGAAGACACCTTCCTGCTAAATAAACTCCCTCAAGTTGTGTGAGGGCAACTGGTGAGAGTGAAGAGTGTTTTTCGCAGATAGCAATGGTCTCTGGCCAGACCCAGGGATTTTAACCAGCTTGAAATTCCTTGTTCATATTTCTGTAACATCGGCTTTTTTTATCCTATCCTGGGTTGAATAAGAAAACACAGAATGTGCAGTTAATTGTCAGCATCAGATAAAGCCTACATTTCATAACATAAATATTTCCCAAATATTGTATGTGGTGTACACTAACATGTCAACTTAATTACATTTTTCAAAGCTTCTGAAAAATCATATTTGAGTAACCATATTATATATTTTTAAATATAGAACCAATAAACAGTTAAAAATGAGGAAAGACAGGTACTGAATGAAAAATCTAAAGACAACCCTTTTACATCAAAAACTTCTCCTGGATCTTAGGATGTGTTCAGAGCAATAATTTCTTGTCTCTGGGTATCAATTTCAACAGTGGATCATTAAGAAATGACCATATCCATATCCAGGACCATAATGTGAATATAGTGTTCTGATTTTGGATGAACTATTTTAATATATACATGCATACATCTTCACATCCATATATATGTATGCATATGTATATACGTATACATATACATATAGAATTCAGGTTGATGTTGAGCATCCAGTATAACTAACACATACCATTCATTCATTACTTCTATTTTATTCATAACTCTGAAAACAAGCTCATTTTCAAATGTGTAAACAGAGGCTCTGCTATTAAATAGTTTGATCCAAACTATAAAACCTCTGAATCAGGGAGTCAGGGTTTACTTTTTCTTCTTCCAAATTTGACCACTTTCTAAGACCTGTTCTGCATTTTCCTAATAGTATTTAACATAATTTGTTAGGGGTTTGTAATAGAGTAGATAAGTGTAAAATTAGATACTATGTATTAGGTAAAGCTTGATAGCTGAAAAACAATTTTAAATTTCTACCATATGAGACACTAATGAAAGGCCTTTCTTACTTCTTTTGCAATATCATCGATGTTATGCTGATTTTGAAACAGAGCTTGGAGGTTTTCTAGGGCAGGAGATTGGTGTCAGAATTTCCAATAAAAGTTTGATTGTGTGATAGATGGCTGGTCAAGTACTGATATATAGTTTTCAGTAAGTTTAAAAGCACATTTAGGCCTCATTTTTCTGTACCCATCACAGATTTTATTTGAGACTTTGCAAAAGTGCTACCTAATCATTCTCTGTACTTAAGATGAAGGGGAAAGCTGTAAGTTTCACTAAAGCATGACATTTTCAAGCATATATTACTACATATATTTTTTCACATTTTTCCTTGAGCACTTAACAGTTCAGTAGACAAGCTATAGGGCAGACAGAGTACTCAGCTATAACACATGTGTTTTAGAAGCAGAATCATGTGTATTCTCATAGACCAAAAGTTAAGAAATACCAAAAGGAAAAAACACAGCAGAATTTTTTAACTGAAAAAAGAGAACACAGGAGTAACAATGCACATAGTTCTGATGGCTACCGAGAAGCCTTCTCGACACACACTTATTAGTGAGGTTCAATTGCATGACTGTGAACACTATGGGGCTGCTTATGCCATGATTAGGTTGAAATTCATGATTTCTGTGTGATCTTGGACTGAAAGCATATAAATAGGGATGTATATTCAGAAAGACAGAATCTATCTTGAGTCAAAAGAGAAACAACTTTCCCTTGCCTAGAAGTCCCGGCTCCTCTTTCTCCAGTGAATGTCAGATGCATAGACTAGTTTCTCCTATGGCTGTTATGCTGTATAGCTGGACATTTCCACAAAGCATCAGTGTAATCAGTGGACTTTTGGGGCATGATGTGGTTGTGGAGGAACTATGCAGCTTAGCGGATTCATTTATTGATGGGTTGATAACAGAATGGGTTGTGATGGGGTAGAGAGTGGCTGGGGACTGTGCGTCCCTGGACTGTGACTTAGAAATGTGTGTCCTCTCACCGCTCCTCTGTCTGTACGCTCTGATTTGTGGCTGCCATGACATGAAGTGATTTGTCTGCCAGGCCGCCGTGCCAAAAACCTGTGCCTTGAAGTCACCTGAGTATGGATGGAACCTTTATAAATTGAGCCAAAGTAAACTCTTTGCTTCAATTGCTAGGGTTGGGCATTTTGTCCCCCAGTGACGTAGAAAGTGTCTAGGACAATGGCCAAGGTAAAGTGACTATCAGTGATGAGTCAGGGCAGTAAGAACATCTGCCAAATACCAGAAGTTCAGTGGCATTGAGAAGTGTAAAGCTGTATTTTCCCAAAAATTTAGTGAAGTAGTCGTCTAAGGCACTTGGTCCTAGGGACACAAGTTGTGTGAGTCTTTTCAAACAGAACCAAAGAATAGCAAACCATAGCCCTCAGACCATATTTTGCTGCTTGCCCTTTCATGACCCCTGAGCTAAAGCATTTAATAACCTGTTTATCTGAAAAATTATCAAATAATATTATCAAATAAAATTTGGTGTCTATACTTGCATTACAGTTGAAGCACAGACACACTCGCTAGTTTATGCATCTCTGGATGTTTTTGAAGTAGTTATGGTGGAAACCTTCTGGCTTAGCAAGCCTGCCAGGCTCACCCCAGTCCTGTCACAGAGTGAGAATCTGAGTTCACATGGTGATCCGACAATTGTGAATATCTGGATATCATGCACATTGTTTCTCTACATTTCATGTATTTATAGATGTGTTAGCATAGTGGATGATGGAGAAATATATGGTGCAGAACAAAACCTTGCATAATGGCCCCTATTTCATTAATAATGATTTAGTCTTATAGTAGCTGACAAGCAGAGATCTCACAGCTTGAAGAAGTAAGAACTCAGAAAAATCTATATTGCATGTCCTACAAGACAGCCTGTGCTGATGTCTATAATCTGAGCTAGAAGAAAAATCAGTAATTTCTAATTAAACTGAATCTGTGCACTAGCCTTAGACAGGAGAGAAATTCTGGCTGACCAGGCCCCTTTAGTGTTGTTTCAGTTTTTTTTCTTATCCCTGATAAATTCCTCTGAAGATTATTGGGATTTCATTCTCTCACACCTAGGATCAAATGCTTCCCCGTTGTTGAAACATTCCACACTGAATACGTTAATGAAATTCCATAGTACACACACAGGGTTAAGTAGATTTTGCTTTCATATTACTTATTATGGGTTCAGGGCAGTGAGGATATCTGTGGTATGATCTTTATTTTGTATCAGACAATGCTCAAGAGTTTATAAAAATTGTTTTACTTTTTTATGTATTTGGTACAGGTTCTCATTATGCAGCTTGGAGTCATAGTGATCTCCTGTTTTCAGCCTCCCCAGTACTGGGATTACAGCTGTGTGCTACCAGGCCCAGTTGTGGGGCTATATGGTATGCTTGGCGTTCTGGCTAATGCATGGAATGCAGGACCAGGGACTGAACTTGGTTCCATGCACCTGCCAAGCAGGGATTTAGACCACTGAGCTATTTCCCCAGCCCACTTTTTGTGATGTTTTGAACAACATTTTGTCTCTTGTTCTTTTCAACAGCTCCAACAGATCAGCAGAGCAACTCCACTTCATGATAAGGAAAGTCAATCACAATTTGGAGCCCATGAAGCTGATTCAGTATTGTGTCTGCTTTCCAATCCAAGCTCTCTGTGTCTGGAATCCTAAACTAATTTTGCTCTATCGCTGTTTCTGGCATAAGCCAAATTTTAGCTCTACTGATAGGAAAAATGCTATTACAAAATAGACAGAAACTAATAATTTAAAGCTATGTGGCTGGTTTCCAGAGCATATTTTTTCTCTTCTGGCTCTACCTATTCTCTCCTGGTGTGTCCATTGAAAACTGATGAAATAAGTACAGCAGGAGGGGTGTAAGAGGGCTCTACTTTAGTCAGCTTTCCCATTCCTGGGCCACAAGTCCTGACAGCCACAATGTTAAGGAGGAGGGGTTGGATCTGGCTCATGGCTTCAGGGGATTCAGTCCATAGTGGGCTGCATCAAGGCAAGAGCATCCTGGTGGAAGGGCTGGGGAAGCAAAACTGCTCAGTTCATGGTGGCTGGGAAGCAAATGAGGGTGGCAGAGCCAGAGAGGAAGGGGTGGGCCACCACCTACACACATCAAGAGTGTGTACTGCTAATCCCTGGGGAGACCTAAAGCAAACCAAGTTGATGATCCACATTATCCATCAGAGGCTTCTTCACACAAGTAATATAACAATCACTTCTATTGATACTTGAACTTGAAAATAGGTAACTTAATTAATACCCCTGTTCAGGCCCTAGTAAATCCCCAACGGCTTCCCTGAACAAGGGAATGATGGTTATTTAGCATCAGTAGGACAATCACACCACAATCGGTGTCCACTATATAACATATCTAACATTGCGATCTCTTCTGTTTTCCCTAGGACTTCAGCCTTGCTGTAAAAGCCAGAAAGAATCCTACAATTTCTACCAAACTCCATGAACTTCCAACTCTACCTGGAGGCATATTTGCGTTAACAGAGGAAGGGGAAATCTTGCAATGCCTTGAAAACTGACATCTGGATATTCCCTGGTCCTTTCTTTGTATGGATCCCTACAAATTGCTTCAAGCATTACAAATTTAATCTAAGTGAAAACTGTCACTTTCAGTCCCCATAGAATTCAATTCTTAATAGACTTACACTCACTCTGCTTCCCAATGATGTCATATAGATATGCAAATAATGAATTCTTTTCACTCTTCATTGGCTGCTCAGTTTTATCTTTACGGATGCTGGACACAGTGATTTCCCTGTAGATGGAGGGCTGAGATTGGACCGTTTCTTCCAATATACATCTACTGAGCTGCGTTCCCTAATTCCCATGGAGTCCACTTTCTTCCTACAATTTTGCTTCTTTTTTCTTGAATATTTTCTTTCTTTTGGTTTATAGTCAAAGTTTTCTTCTATTACTAGCTGAGGAAACTTTGTTTTGGTGAATTTTACACGTACGTCGTTCTTTAAAATTTTAATTGAAGATACCATTATGTTCATTCCCATTTAAATTACAGCTCAAAGTTTTAATCCATTTTCACAATAGATTTGAACAATCTCCACATTCAGAAATGTTTCTTCCTGTCCTTTAATGAAGCCCCACTCTAATGTGTGGGCTCAGACAACCATAGACAGGCTGTCTGATGCTATCATTTTGAGTTTCTAAGAAAAGCTGCGTGTAAGTGGAGCACACACCAAGTAGTCTCTTGTGTCTGACAACTGCCATTCATCACAATGTCTGCAAGCCTCATCCCTGCTTCTGTAAGCATTTGTGTAGCAGTTTTCTCTCTTTATCAGTCCTTTATTGCCAAGCAACATTACTTTGGACAGCTGCAACACATTTTGTAAGTGCATTTGAGTTTTGCTCTTAGGGCTAATGCTGCCATACAGAGTAGCACACACATCTTCATGTAGACACGTGCTTTCATTTCTCTCAGGTAAACACCTATGGGTAGAATATCTGGGATTATAGGGCAAAGTGGCTTCTACATGTTAAGAAACTATTAAGCTGTATTCCAAAGTGGCTGTGAAATTTTAAGTTTAAAAGTCTGGATGGGGCATAGTGGCACGTGCCTGTAATCCCAG
>NDGN011131540.1:0-14410 GCA_002564285.1 Tympanoctomys barrerae | reverse complement strand
ACGTGCACAGCCACATGCTTGGTCAGCACTGCCCACTGCCAAGCCTCTTCTTCCTGGTGGCCACAGTTCCTAGGAAGATCTGACTCCCTGTGCAGTCTCTTAAGCATCATCTTGCTCTTAATCCCAGGGCCAGTGTAAGTGCAGCAAGGTGTCTTTAACACAGCTAGAAGTCATATCCAGGGAAGTTTGCACATTTGGAACAGGGTCAGCCTTGGCTGTCTGGGAGCATGGTTTATTTTATTATATTTATCCTGCTCCAGTCACCTGCCACTCCTATTTCTTTTTTGGAGGGCTTTTGTCCTCCTCATTCTCTGGCACGACATTTTTATCAATCTTTAGTAGTGGTTCTCCATGTTGTCTATACACTAGAACTACCCAGGAAACTTAAAAGTTCCCAATCTCCAGTGTTTCGGTTTGGATTTTTGCTATCCCCAAAGACCCATGTGAGAAAGGCTTGGATCCCAGACTGGGGTGCCATCAGGAGGTGGTGGACCCTTTGGAAGCAGAGCCCGAGGGAGGAAGCTAAGAAGTTAGGTGCTCTTGAAGGCCACATTGGGAATCTAGTTCTCTCTTTGTCTCTGCCTCTGCCTCTGTCTCTGTTTCTCTGTCTCTCTGTCTCTATCTCTCTTTCTGTTTCTCTGTCTGTCTCTGTTTCTCTCTCTCTCTGTCTCTGTCTCTCCCTCTCTCCTTCCCTCCCTTCCTCCCTCCCTCTCCCTTTCTCCCTCCCTCCCTCCCTTCCTCCCTCCCTCCCTCCCTCCCTCCTTCCCAGGTTCCATTAGTTTTTTTTCCTGTGTATCATGTACTTTTTTCTGAACTATTTTCTCACCACTGGCCCAAATGACTAAGTGTCCATAAATTGAAACCACTGAAACTACAGGCTCAGAAAACCTTTCCTCCTATACATTTATTTCTCTCTGGTATTTCGTCCCTGCCATGGCAAACCGACAGCCACACTGAGTTGAACTCTAGATCAGTGAATTCTGTGTGGGTGGGTGAGACCCAGGCAGCAGGATTCTGTCTGCTTCGTCTTGAGCTCCCCTGTGATGCTTGAGGGTATCCAAGGTTGAGCACAGTGCTCTGGACACTCACTCCTCAAAGGACTGAAAGGCCGGCAGGAGCACTGTCTAGGAACTTCTAAGAAATGCAGGATCTCAGGCCTCTTTAGTCCTTCTGAGTCCAAGTCTGAGCTTAGAAGCTCTGCTCCAACCAGCTTAGACCTCCCTGTTAAGCTGTGCTTGGAAGTGGAACCCTTTAGTAATTACTTAGTCATGCACAGTGTCCTGCACTTTGTTGTATCTCTCCTTACTTTTGTTCTCTGCCCCTTGCCTACTACTTGCCTGGCTTCATGCAACTCTGTACACCCGCGCAGTAGATCCTTCATGTCCTCCAGTTCTCAAACTGTAGATTCAACCACTTGCAGATTTAAAATATTGGAAAAAATATAGGGCTGAAGCTGCTAAGGTAGCATCTATGTTACATTATGTAGAATAAGCCATGCAGAGGAAATTTACAGAGAGTGATGTACATAGGTTCGGCGCAACAACTGTGCTGTTTACTATAAGGGATTTGAGCGTCAGTGGACTTTGTCATCCTGCGGAGAGCACCTGGACCCAACCCCTTGCGGGCACCAGCAGACAACTGTGTATTTCAGGCAGGTGCTTAGACCGCCAAGCTATCTCCACAGCCCACTGGCTGCATATTTCAATTTTCAATAAATCACACACCATTAAATTGTGCAATTGCATGATCAGGTTAATGAGCTGTCCCCTGGGGTCCCTCACCCCCAAAGTTTCCTTTGCCTCTCTGTGATCATTTTCTCTCTGTTCTGCCCCACCCTGCAAATAAAGTATCATTATTCATTTTTCTTGTCACAGTAAATGGGCTTGAATGTTGTATAGAATCATATATTGTGTGCCCTTTTTGGTAATCAGGGTGTTTTCCCACTCCAGCTCCATTATTTTGCATGTTGGTGCTGTACTGATAGTTCCTTCTTCTCAGAGCCATTTTCTCCTTCCAGAAGATTCCATAGTTCCATAACAAGCATGCCTCCACCTCCCCTCAGATCTTCAAACTCTGAGCAATGGAGCTGGTCTGGCTGAGTTCTGGGGGCAGAGAGCTGTTAGTAGCAAACTCTGTAGAGACCAAGGGCCTTCAATCTACAACACAGCTTCCTTTCCAAATGGAAATGTTCAGAGAATATGCAGAAGAAGTGATAAATGAATTTGAAAATTTGAGAATAATGTTTCCAAGAAAATGCATGAAGGAAAACTCTCATTTGAGAAGAAAATAGCTTAAGAGAATATATGAAGGCACTGAACATTCACATGCACACAGCTATCTACCACATACTGGCAAACATCCAGAAAATGAAGGTCTACTTGTGTATCTTTATTCTTTTATGACAGTGGGTTAGCTGTCGTACCCACTGCAACAATAGTTAGCTTAGCCAAATGGATTTAAGTGCTTGTTGTGGAGCTCAAATCCCCTCTTATGCCTTGTGAAGTTTGGAAGTCACATTTTGGAGTGTTTCTGCATGAAAATCCTGTGATGTTTTCCTTTAGAGTGAAATGTTCAGGGGCTTGTCTTGCAAGATAGTAGAGTGCAGTATAGTGTAAACAATTGACAGGATGTACATTAGCGGACCAAAATAGTGCAGAAAGAGATGTGACTATGTGCATCTGTCTTTCTCTGAAGTTAATATATTCATAAAGATAACATCATATAGAATGGTTAGAGTGTTCATTAATTCAAATTAGACATTTTGCTGTCAGGGAAAAGTCTATTTAATGTACAGCAAAATAAACCAAAAATTAGTTTAAAATTTGAATTTAAAATATGAAACATAGACAAGCTAGAATCAGATAAAGGTGAATATTTACTTGATCTTTTTATGAAAAAGTGTTTTGTGAGATGGGGTCTCATGATGTAGTTCAGGCTGACCTTGAATTCACTACATACTACAGGCTGGCCTTGAACTCACAGTGATCCTCTTGCCTCAGCCTCCTGAGTGAGGCATGCTCAGTGAGAAATTTTCATCCCCCAAAACATGATAGAAAGCTCTCAAAGGAAATAATCAATTTATTCTATTTAATATAAATGTCAAACTTCTGAATTTCAGGTATAATAAAATTTAAAGCATAAGAAAAATGACAGAAATATTTCCAACAGGTTTTTCAATTTATTTACAAACCATGGCAAATTTTCCTTTTATGTAGAAAATTCTAATAAATTGAAAAGAAAATCATAAACAAAATAAAGTCAGCCCATGAAAGTCAGGTCATAAATGGGAAAACATAGCTGGAAAATAAATATGTAAAAACCATAAGTGTATAATGAAATACATATTTTACCTATAAGTGTACATATATTCATAATATATATGTATGCATGAGTGGTTCAAACCTATAACACTCAAAACCAGTTAATATATGATAAATTGCCACCCTATGGCTGGGGCTATAATTGCTGCAATATTTTAAAAAGGAGCTTGGCAATGATGTCATTCATCTTTAAAATATCCATGGCCTTCCTTCTACAGTGTGAATCTACCTATCAAGGACAATAATTCAAAGATGCATAATATATATATATATATATATATGTATATATATGTTGTTTGTTCATGTTAGTAAAATAATGGGGAAAATCTGAAAATTTTCTATATTTTTCCACATATTGTAATAGCCATGTAGTCACTAATACATTCTTTGAAGAATTTTTAACAATATTAGAAGTGGCACATACACGAGTGAAAACAAATGAGGAAAAGAAAGAAAGAAAGAAAGAGAAAAGAAAAGATAATTTGATCAAGGTGGCTGAGACAGTCAATATTCATCTACCTCCTTTACTCCTACAGAGAGATTGCTTGAAATGACAATGTGTGTGTGTGTGTGTGTGTGTGTGTGTGCACATGAGTGTGCATGTGGAATACCCTCTCCATCTCTAGAAGAATCAAGGATTTGTTGAAACAAAAAATTGCAAAATAGGAAAGCTAGGAGAAGAGGCCAGGAAGACATTCAGAAAGTCTAATATCTTCATTTCATTGTTTAAAGAAAGTGGCAGAAAAATAAAAGGAAAACAATCATCAAAGATATCAGACCAAAGAAAAAAAAATCTTGGCGCTGAAGAAAGTCTCTTTCCAAAAACAAAACCCAAATAAAACAAAATAAAGACCACTTAGATATGAACTGCTCACATGATAAAACTTTAAAGAAAAAGCATAGATTTTAACAGCTTTAAACCTTGTATTGTAAATGAAATTGAAAATATCAGTAATGACCTATTTGAATCTAATTTTCTCTTGAAAAGTTGTAGTTTATCTACTTACAAGTTTGTTGTGGTCTTACATTAATTTTAAGATCACCAAATACATACATACATACATATGTACATACAGCTACAGGATATTTAGAGGTGATAGATATGTACGTAATATAGATTGTAGTGTTAGTTTTATGGGTCTATAATTAGCTCCAAAGTTATCAGGTTGTCCACATGAATCATGTGCAGATTTTTATGTTAATCATGTCTCAGTGAAGTGGTTTTAAAACTTTTTATCTTACACGAAATAAAGAAAGAACTAAAGAAAGATGCATGTACTAGCTCTATCCACCAAAAATATCTAGAAAACAAAAAAATCTAATGTTTTAACAATGAGTATCCTGAAGCGTGGGTTATGGTTTCTATGCTGGCCAGCTTTCTGTTGCTGTGACAAAGTGCCTGAGATTATCAGTTGGTGAAGAGGAAAGGTATAATTTGGCTTATAGTGTAGAGGATTCACTCCATGCTCACTTCTTCCCAGTGCTACTGAGCCTGTGACAAGCAGTTTATCATGGCAGGACAGTGTTGCTGAAAAAGCTACTCACTTCATGACAAGCAGCAAGCAAAGAGAGGCAAGAAGCTAAGGTTTCCCAGTATCTCCCCACCAGGGGGTGTCTCCATGCCTACACTTTCTGCCATTGAGCTCCACCTCTTAAAGGGTCCACCACATCTTAATAGCCCCACAGGTTAACAACAAAGCCTTTAAGTGCAGGCCTCTGGGAGCCTTTCAGATCCAAGTAATAGTGGCCTTTTATCACAGTGCCTCTCCCTTCCCTGCCTGAACATATCTGAGTTCCTTCAGAGAATTAACTCATTAGGATTCTGAGCCAGCAAATACACAAGACTACCTGAAATATTCCTTCCTGGCAGAAAATAGGGAAATAATCACAGATTCTAGAACTTGAAAGGCAATCTAAAGTAGAGTCACTTGATAAAGATGGAAAAATTCAAACAACATGGTAACGGTTGCTTCAAAGGATTAGAACACATTGACTATTTCAGTATTTGCAAGTTCACGAACATTTCCAAACTGCATTGGTAGCTTTTGTACAGTGTTATGAATTAGCCACCTGAGAAATCAGGAAAGGACACAGGAGTTTTACCTTAAGGTGACAAACACCAGCTCATCAATGTTGAAGTAATGGTCGACTTACAATACAGACATCATGAAATTTGTAATGAAATAATGGGCCTATGCTGAAGTCTATAGTTAAAGAAGAACTTCATAATGGATGGAGAAGACTAATAAAATTTGATTCTATTGATAAATTTAAACATGTGTACATCTTGATTATCTAAATGAACTGGGAAGCACGTGGGGCAGTGGGTGAAGTGTTTTTCCCAACTCCCCTTAAAAAAAAATTGAAGATGAATCTGATCTTATTACTACATCTAACTAATTCTTTAGCAGAAAATACTGTAGGAGTCAGAGAGATATATTTCATGCCACCAGGATATAGAATCAGCCAAATTAAGAATATGGCAATTCTATATGAGGAACAGCCCAGCTTCACCAAGAAATTTGCGGTAGTAAACAGATGAAGAGGCTTGCTCTGGAGCAAAAGATTTAAGAGATACACCAAGAAAGTTTAATTTATAAACTTTAATAGTTTAATTTATAAACTAATTTATAAATTGAAGAGATGTTCTTTAGGTGTTGGGGAAATTTGATTTTAAAGATCATTCATTAGATAATACCAAATAATTTTTATTGATTATATTAGTTCTAATCATTACATAGTCATGCATCATTTTAATATTGGGGATGCATTCTCAGAGAATTTTGTTTGCCATTTGTTATTGTTTGAATACACAAACTAAGGAAGCTACGATGCTGCTAGGTGATATAATCTTATGGGGCCATCACACAATTTGTTATTGACAGAAACACCACTAAGCACCCCATAATTGAGTGTGTGTCTGTGTGTACACACAAAGATAAGCATATATATATATAATATGCACATAAATATACACACATATGTAAACACACAGAAGTACATACATATGTGTGAATATCTTTAAAAAGACATGTGCTATATAATATGATGTGAAAGAGCAGGTTGACTGGGATTTGTTTGAAAATGCTAAGGCAAAACTTAAGGGAAAAAAGAGAAAGCAATTGTGGGGAAACCTGCTGACTATTGAGTTTGCAAGATAAGTAAAGAGGTATGAGTTGTACTACTTTTTCTACTTTCGAATCTGTTAAAATTTTTTAATAAAAGAAACTTTGCCAAAGGCACAAGAGAAAATTGAATAAACAGAAACCCCCAACGTGTTTCTACTTGGATGCGAACAGTGAAAATGGTTGGAAATAAGTATCACTGTAGATCCATGATATAAAGATATAAATTCCACCCATGTTCATTTGTGGTCAGTGTAAACTGAACCAAAATGACACTTGGGTTCTTTAGGTTGGTTCAAAAGCTGGTATGGGGAAAAAAAAGGTGAAGCAATAACTACAAAGTAAATGTTTAAAAGCAAGAAAAACTGGGGGACTTGTGCACTGTAAATTGAACTTTTGGCTCTCACTTTAGGTCTCTGCCTCTGCAGCCTTTATCATGCAGTTGGTGGTCCTTTCCTGTAGGGGACTCCTCCTCCGGGCTTTGGGCTTGCCTTGGTGAACGTGGTGCTGGGAAAGTGACAGTCTCACAACTCTGCCGCTGTCACCAGGAAGAGAGCACCCCTAGCTACCAGACTGGTTAGAGGCAGCAAGGGTCCCCCCAGCTGGGCAGGGACAGGATGAGCCTCTCATGAAGCTTTAACCAGCGTGGAGCTAAGATGTGCATGACGCCCCAGTAGGTGATAAAGATGGCTGTAAAACCACAGGATAATGATGATCTGATCAATACACAGTGCTGTGGCAACTGACTATCCACATGGGACAGAAGTTCAGTAAGTTCTCCTCACAACACATTTATGCACAGATTTAAGAACTGCATTAAAAAAAAAGAACTACATCTGTGTATCTTCCTGCCAAGCTTCACTTCATTTAACAATTCTAGACAAGAACAGGTATACAATCAGAACATCTAATAAATATATTAAATGATGCTCAACTCCATTAGGAGTTACAGACATGAAAACTAAGATAGCTATGGAATAACCATGATTTTCCACTGTACTGGCAAATAGAAAAATGAATGGTGATACCTAGTATCAGGGAATATGCAAAGGCATGCTATCCCTATGTCTTGTGACTGCCTTTTTAAAGATAATTTGGCAGTATCTATGCAAATTTAACGTGTGAACTCACTTTGACCAAAAAGAACTATTTCTGAATATCTACAGAAATATGTTTGCAAAAATGCATGTACAACATTTACTACAATATGATATGCTATAGTGAAAATGGTTGGAAATAAGAATCACTGTAGATCCAAATAGCTGCAATTAAAAGACCAAACCAATTATGACACAACTATGTCAAGCAAGAATATGAAAAGAATATGTGTGCACGGATACAGTAAAATCTCCAAGACAAGTTGTACGGGAATATGAGGCAAAAGGAAACATAATGTAATGCATAATGCAGTGAAATTTTATTTGTGGTTAAAATTCTAAACTTTATAAATATAGTTATTGATACTAATGTGTAAAATCATTATATACATGAAAAACAGTGAATTCAATTAATTGTCAATTAAAAATGAAAATTATTCATAATGCATTAAGTGGATGATAGCACACCAAAATGTTAACAGTAGTGTTTCTAATTTGTGGGTATGTGAGCTCTTCTATGCTTTCATTCATTTTTATTTCTATAATAAAACTTGCATCATGAGAAAGTTATTTTAAAAATGTTTGAATTTAGTGAGGTTACCTATTTAATAAGAGGATAGCAAGTCCAACTTTTGTGTATTAATTTTTCTTGAAAAGCTCTAGGGTTGATCTTTGTTATGAATATGCTTATTAAATATCCTCATATTGATGTTACTTTTTCTCCTTTATTAAGTATTCCTGTACCTTCAGTAGAACTGTCTGAATTCAGCCTTGTTCTTTTGTTGTCCCACAGGTGTTGGTATAACATTTATCCAACTTAATTTCATTATTTATTATTATAATTTCATTATTCACATTATGCATGTGCTCTGTATTTACTATGCACCAGAACTTTCTACATTTTTTGGGAAGAGGATTCTCTTTACTTTTTAAAGACAGTGCAAATTAGAATTAAAACAGAAAAAGTTACAAGTGATACAGAATTTCACTTAACAAAGCAATATGAATTTCACAGTACTTATTGTAATACATAGTGTTGTCTTCCAACCAGCTATTCATGTTACCAGATATATGCATGCAAAATGGGAATAATAAAGAAAAAAGGAAGAGATGTATAAGAAATAAAGAGAAAAAGTACAAATAATTGAAAAAGGAGATGAAACAAATTAAATCATTAACTGCTTCTTTCCATAGACCAGCAGAAGTGCACAGAACAGTTATTCAAATCATCTTGCTTGCATACATAGATAAATCTCCTTCCTTCACTCCCTCTTCTGACCTTCTCCTCAACTCAGTAACTCTTTCCTTTTGAATAAGTTCATTCCCTTTTACCAGTGTCTGATGTACCTTTCAGATTTCATTTTTCTCTTTCAGATACTCACACTAAGAATAAAATATGATGTTTGCACATGTGGGTCTGATTTATTTCACTTAAAAGCATAGAACTTTTTACATATTGCATAAAAACAAATTAGCTCATTAAAACTCATAACATCCTTGTAAGAAAGGCATCACATTATCCCCATTTCATAAATGAGCAAACTGAGGCATCCACAGGTCAAATGACTTTCCAAAGGCCCTATGGCTAGGAGATACAAAGCCAGGTTTGGAAAACAAGCTTCCTCCCAGTTGGACCATAAGTCTTCCTTCCAAAGGGCCCCATCATTGCACCCAGCACCCAGCACCCAGCACAATGGCTGGGACAGCACCAGCAGCATGGTAGGAAGTCAGTAAATGTCTACTCTAAGAATGAGAGGTAGAGAGGGAATGGAAGGGTAGAGAACAAAAAAAGAAGTTCCAGAAAATGAAGGAATTTACTTTGGACTTTGGGCTATTCTTGATAGGAAGTGATAAATTTGCAGGCTGTGACTAAGAGGACGCTGGGGCGCCACACCAGGCCACCTGTTTCCTTCTAGCAGCTGACTTAAATCTTCCCTCCAAACTGGGCAGGCATCATCATGAATCCTACCAGGGCGAGGAAGGCAAAAGGGAAGCCTCGATTTTAATTTTAAATTTATTTATGATTTTACAAGAAGATTGAGGTGGGAAGCAGTGCTTTATTTCCCCTGTTCTAATTCAGATCTGTCACTTTAAAATATAGTTGTCCAAAGCTGGGTGAAAAACCAGAATTTACATCACTATGGAAACTCCAAAAAATCCCTAGGTTTGAAAGCTAATAAAAACAGGAAAATTTAATCATTTGCCCCTGGATATTTTTGTGGTTGGCTCTTTGGTGCTGTTTTTGTTTACTGCAAAAGTATTTGTTTATTTCAGAAGAGTAGTGGAACTTTACCAATTGCAAGGGGTAAGCTGTTTTCCTACATGGTTAAGTAGGGAATGATAACAGGAAAATCAAACCAACAAATATCTCTCTGTCTTAGAAACCCAACCACTTGCCCTGTTTGGTGGTGGTGGTGCAGTGTGTGCATGCTGTGTTTAAGTGTGGGGTCTGGGAGCATAAATTCTCAATTAGAGAAGGACCGAGGGACACCATAGCTCATGGAATGGGAGTGGTAGCGCCTTAAGTTGCCAAAGTAACCTTCGGCAACCAGCCATCACTTCCATAAAACACAAGGGAAAACAGATTACAAACAGCACCACTGGCAGATGTGGCGCTGCATCTGCAGCTGCTTGCCCTGAGCCTCTCTTGTAAATAACCACCCTTCCAGGGTGACTAACGCTTTACACCAGTCAAGTGGTAAAGAATGATGATCTCATTTATTTTACTATTCCTCTGGTGGGAATAGTGGGGTAGTGAAAAAAAAAAAGAAAATTGTGGGCTGCAAAACTTTAGGACTCACTTATGAGGCTGATTTCAGACTCCTTTGGAAATTGCTGCTGGCCTCCCCACGCAGAGAAAGGAAGAATTTACAGCAAACATGTGAAGGC
Source organism: Tympanoctomys barrerae (assembly GCA_002564285.1). NCBI lineage: Eukaryota > Metazoa > Chordata > Mammalia > Rodentia > Octodontidae > Tympanoctomys > Tympanoctomys barrerae. Next base: position 3,979 of record NDGN011131540.1, on the reverse strand, counting down.
GAATGCACAACCTATTGATTTTAGTATCTGAACAGCCTCCCTGGGAGACAAAGGGCCATTCATCACGGCATTAGATCAAAAATTCCTTCCGCTATTTACATGTTATTTTAAAGTTAAAGCAAGCCCTGTTTCCAGTGTCATTAAAGCTCAGGGATTAGAAAAAACTGCCGTTCTAGGAAGGCCATCACACAAGGTATCTCCGCGAGGTGTGTAGTTTCCTTCAGGGCTTGTTTTTGCTTCTAATCCTTTAGAAGGAATAATGGCGCAGCCTTTTCAAAAAGGCAAGAGAATCAAATTTTAGTGAAGGGAGGGATTTAGAGCTGGGGGATTAGGCATCGCTTGTACCACCTTCCCTTTTGTACAAACACTGGCTATTGCTAGAGCCAGAGGCAAGACCTCTGCTGGCAATCACTCCTGAGGGGGAGTGGCTTCATCTTCAGGGCAAATATAACTCCAGATTGGTGTCACCATGATATGTTTTTCCGCCTCCCAAGTAAATCAGAAGGCTCGACAAACTCCAACAGGCTGCATGTGCTGTGGGCATATTAGGACAAACTTCTTGTCTGCCGGGGCTGTGAAATACTGGACCCTATTAAGGAACAGCATTTTCAGAGTTTGTAATTTTTATTCTGGAAGGTTCCGATGCATTGACTTCCCGACATGGTTTAACATGGCTACTCCCGTGGTCTGGCCTTTGCACCTACTGGCTGCGGAATGGAATGGTCTGTGAAACAGGCCAGCCTTCTCCCAATGGTTGGAGCTGTTTATGTTCTTATGAACGTGTAGTGCGCGACACTTTGGTGCCCACCAGTTGGGGAAATGTAGTTGATATGTCCTAATTTGCTAATTTAGCTGGACTTTCAAGGACTTTTTGTTTAGGTATGCTCAGAAGCTAGACTATTATTTATGAAGCAGTTCTACAAAGAAAATGCCAGAGCTTCTTTACTTAGCACATATCCTCTAAGGGTGCCTGTGCCCTTGCGCATGCTTTAATTTCTCTCCCTTTTTCCTTGAGAAAATTTTCCTTTGATTTTATAGCTACCAGCCTACCAGCTTCCTGCCCTTTCCTAAGGCAGCACTGATGGACCACAGAAAGCTTCCTGGATCACCATCTACTTCTCCTTTCTCTTGGTCCACAAGGCCAGATATCAAAGACTTTTGTTTTAAAAACAAAAGAGCTTTCTCTGATGGAGTTGTTTTGTCCCTAGTCTATTTCTTAATTTTCTGTATGACCTTGAAAAATTTATCTGACACCAGGGAGCCTGTTTTCTGTCTTGAAATATGAGCAAATAATCCACTCCTGACCTCTCAAAGTGGTGGTTATCAATTCAGTTCAGGCAACATCCAGGGAGCTGCATCTCTGTGCCAGGCACGGTCTGAGGCTGAATGAGACAAGGGACATTTCCCCCAAACACACACGAGAGTATAAGACAACTCCCCAAGGGAAGAACCACAAGGCACATGGATTGGCAGATGTATGTCATTCTGCATTAGACCCTTGCCACCTTGGCCTTTCCAGAAACGTCTCATAAACATTTTTGACCTTCAATCCCAGGGTGAACTATATGCTACAAAAATGAACATTTATTCTAAGCTCTCTGGGGCCATATTGGTGATAGTATCTGTCTTGGTCACTTCCTTCATTGCTGAAACAAAATACTTTATACCCACATCTTTATAAAGGAGAGGTTTATTTTGGCTCCCCAGTGGGCTGGCTCCAAGACAGGATGTCATGGTCAGGAGCACAGTGAAAGAGAGCTGCTCACATCGCAGTAGACAGAAAGCAAAGAGAGCCAGAGAGGACCTGGGAACAGAGACACATCCTCCTTGGTCATACCCACAGTGAGTTACATCTCCTAAAGCAAGTCAGTTGCAAGCCCCTGTAATCCAATCACCTTCCAAAGGCCCTGCCTGTGATCCCATAAAGCTTTAGGAGGACATCTGACACCTCAGCATACAAAACAATGGATAAGGGGAGAGCACTGTATAAACTATTGTATTGAACAGGAGGCTGGAATGGAAGATTAAATTTTCCACATAAGTTTTTTTTTTTCTGAGCTATCTAAATGCAAGCAGGGTATTTATTTATTTTTTAATGCTTTATCCATACAATCTTATTTAATCTTCCAAATCCTATAAAGTATGCACCATCATTTCCACTTCACAGATTAATACAAAGAATTGTAGGAGTTTCTTAAAGACATAACAATCTGTTGATTAAAATGCAATAATGGTGAATTATCTGAGAAATGAAATTAGCCAAATTTGATGTTTTAGTAATCTGACATTTTGAGCTGTCTTTTTTGCTGTTTTTTTTTTGTTTTACCTTTTCAAAATTCATTTTAATGAGAAAAAAAGATAAGATAGCAATGAAACAGTTTCAAAATAGGTTAGTAGGACAGTTACAACAATTAATACACTATACATTGTCTTTGTAGTAGTTATTCAAAGGACAAAATGCAGACATGATATCTTGTCTAGGCAATATTAGTACAAACCTTTCTTCTCACTAAACTAAGAGACAGTAGCTGTATATCTATCCTATTTTGTATATACATATATTTTTTCACAACAAAACAGTCTTTTATATATATATCCCCCTTTTTTGTTTAAAAGCCAACTGCAAATATAATTCTAAATGGGGAAAAACTGAAATCGTTTACTCTCAGATCAGGTACAAGACAAAGATGCATGTAAGCTTTATTGAAACCTTATAATTCAGCTACCAACAATTCTTTTACAATTGCTCCAAGCACTATTCTATAGCAGCGGAGAGCATCGAGGATAAGTCACGGACTGATCTTTACTTGCCCCGCCCCCCAACTAGGTCAGGGTTCCTTGTGTTGTGATTTTGTGGTGCTTTACTTGTTTTAGTACTTTTTACTGTTGTAATTAGGTTTTATTGGTAGTTCACTTGTAAAATCCTCATTAGCAGCTCTGTGAGGGGAGAACTTGCACCTTGTTATTCACTGCCGTATGCCCAGTGAAGAATTCAGCATTGGCTCTTAATATTTATGAATGAATAAGTAAGATTGTTGTATGGTACATGAGTAATTGTGTTCTTGTGGCCACTGGGGAGCCAGACCATCAATATTTGTGAGTGGTGGATGAATGACTGTAGTCTGAGGGTGTAAAATCTGGTCATATCCTTCAGATGCTGAAGAGAAGAGGTGTCTACACTGTTCCTTTGAGAATGACAGACCTGGGGAAGGACTCCATTCTGTACAGAAAAGTCTAAATGATCCTGCACACTCACAAAGCAAGTAATCTAAACATAACTTTAATAATAAAATGCAAGCCAGTCATGTTTTTTTACTCTCAATTAAATATAACCAAGATGCTAGAAATGTACTGGGCTCCTTATATTAAATTACATTGACTTCGCTGCCTAAAAGAAAATGCAAAAATCACACCGCATAAACAAGGGATACAAGATACTAGTGTGGTGTAAGACACGAGAAGGAGAAATCTTCACACACACTAGCCACAAACACACTCCTCCTAATACACCATATGTTTTTGATTCTTTCCAAGATCGCAAGGTCTGAGATATATTTACCATTTATCTGTGATAGGGTACAGTGAAGCCAAAGAGTGTCTACTTGAAACTATTAAATCAATGCAGCATACATTAATTAAACCCCACATATGTGCCAGGCACATGCTAGATCCTAGAGATATGGGATTGCATGAGGCACAGGAAGGCCAATGATGGAGGGTATGGGGGAGAATAGGCTTCAAGAGATGGAAGACCCCTTGAGAACAAGCACTGGGCAATCAACATAACAGATCACCCCAGAGTGCTGAGGAAAGCTGTCAAAAATCTAAATATTTCAGAACTTACTATCTAGCACTAATGCCAGCCTACCAAACGGGAACGTTTGACATTTATATTGTGAAATACATTCAATAATTCAGAGCTCCTGAGTAGTCAGAAATACAAGCTGAATTCACAATGAATGCCCAACTCACTCCGGCT
>NDGN011131520.1:0-15591 GCA_002564285.1 Tympanoctomys barrerae | reverse complement strand
TAAAGCCCCTTTCCCCTTTCCTTCTGCCTGTTTCTCTGCTGCGACACCATTAAAACCTATCACTAAGATCATTAGTAATTCCTCCTGCAGCTGAGCACAGGTAGAGAAACTCACAGTCTCCCCAAACCTTCCCTGCTGCCATGTCCCCAGGTGCTTGGGCAGTGTGAGAAGCTCTTTCCAAGAAACTTCCAGAATGTTAGATAATATGAAGTCTTCTACATGGTTATGCACTTAAAGTTTGAACACAAAAGATAAGCCACACATACCTGCCATTCATTGTCCTTAAGAAAGATTGGTGGTATCTCAAAGTTTCAAGTCAGTAGCTCTCTGGGATTGGCCTTTCTGCACACATAGGCCAGATTGAGTTTAGGTCTCCTTCAGGCCCAACCTTGGTCTCCTTCAGGCTGAGCCCATCCTGGCCTTGTGTAGGGATAACTGAAAGCCAGGAGAAGGCCACTAACCTTTGGAAAGCCTCCCAAACCAAAGGGAGCCTCTGAAGATCACCTGGCTGCCTCTGTAAGGAGAGCACAGGGCCCAGGATAGCTAGCACTCCTGCTGTGTTAACCCTTGGCTGCAGAGACCCTGAGCTCCTACAGAGGCCTAGTCAGAGTGTCCTGAATTGATGATTTTATCCTGTGTGCCTTGAGGACCCAATGCCATTCAAGGAATTCTTAACATCACTCTCTTGATCTATAGAAAGTTTTGCCCTTGAGTCACCCAGAGCCATTGTGTCTTATCCTTAAGTGGTGTTGGATTGGGGAATTGGACCTAGCTTGGCCCCCAAGGCCAATGGGGACTTGCTAGCCAAGGGAAGTGAGGACATTCTTCAGGCCTTCCATGTCCTAGGGGCCAAGCCAACACCCTACTCCACCCACAGGTTTTTAGGGAGGCTTAGTTTCCTCGCCTAGAAACACAGTCAGGCCTTGGTCAACTGGAAAAGCCAAGCCCCAGATAGGAGAATAAATTTCTGTTTTTGGAGTTTTAAAAAATAAAAAATTTGGAGGGGGCTGACAGGACCTGTTTCAGGTTCCCCATTCTGAATATCAGAGTAATAAGCCACTGGGGGCCAGATTGCAGCTCCAAGAAGGCAAGAGGACAAGTCACCAAACATCCAGCCACATCCACAGTAATTTCTTTCTGGTTTATCCCATCATGGAGGTCAATGTAAAAGACAAGACTTTGGGGACAGAAACCTCCTTGCTGGATCCCAAAATGAATACCCAGGAGGCAGAGGCCCAGAAGGCACTTTACTCCTCCTGCTTACATTAGTTCCTGTTCATTCATTCACAGAGGCCTCCTAAAGACAGCTCTGTACAGTTTCCTGGTTCTGGTTTATTTCCTGGCCAGGAAATAACAATGTTTAGATTGACCCCTGAGCCCCAAAGAGACCACATTGTCCCCAACCTTAGCAGCTGAAAGGGGCAGCTGTTTCTCATGCTCTGGATCCCAAGAGGCTGAGACTAATAGACTGAGGCTAGGTGGCAGAGGACAATCCCACCACCCCTCAGAGTTCCTTCTGCTACCTCTAGACACAAACCTGCCAGCTCTTATGACCTAGTGGTTAAGACCAGTCACATGGGCAGAGCTTGGTTTAGGGGACTGGGGAAGGGTAAAGTCATGAGGAGAAGGCAGGGGCATGCCCTGGAGCTGGGGGGTGGGAAGCTGGCACCTCTTCTGTCTGCCACAGGTGTGAAAGTATCTGCTGTTTAGCCCAGTGGAGGGGAAATGTGAGCCTGTCTCTAGTGAGGCTCCCTCCCCCTCCTCATAAAGCCTCTTGGGCCCTGCCTAGGGCCCCATCCTCCTGATAGAAAATCACATCTGGTCCAGAAAGCTCTGATAAGATCACCAGGGGGCTGAGGGCCATAGCAAGCAGACCTGGAAGGAAAGACACAAAGAAAAACACATACAGATCTAGCCCCACATGATATACTGTCCTCCCTCAGCTCAGACTTGCTTTATGGTGTCGCCTTTCGGCATGGAACCACTTATTCTGTCAGGGTGCAGAGCCTTCCACTCTGCCAGGTGACGGCCCTAAATCCTCAGGAGGGGCAGCCATCCTCCCATCTGGATTGGGTTTCTTCACAATGGAACTGGGCTGTTGGCCAGAGTTCCCTGTCCACAGGCCTAAGGGCTAGGGCTTGCTCTGGGCAGATAATGCTGCCCAGGGTGGGGATAGAAGAACGGGTGAGGGGGAGTCAGGTGGCCATGCAGGGTTGTACCTGTGTGACCCCAGGCAGGGCCTATCCATCCACTAACCCTCAAATGTAGGACCTGCTCAAGGAGGGCAGGGCACGGGGCTGGGGGTGGGGGTTGGGGCGGGATGGGGACGTGATATGGTGATGGCTCTAGCCACAAATCCTCTTCCTACCCACCATCACTCAGTCAGCTTACCTGAGAGAGGGCCAGAGGAGCAGGACTCAGAATAGAGAAAGAGGTCACCCAGGTGGGTGGGTGGTGGAGTTACTGGGAGCAAGTCTTGACCTTGGAGCAGAACTGGCTTCCCCTTTTGCCCTCCACTCCCACCAGCTGTGTGACCTAGGACAAAACACTGCAAGATCACATGCCCTGTGTAGGTCAGTTATAAAATGACGTGGTGGTCTCTGTCATAGGACAAAGATGATGGGTGCAGTACCCTGTGCCAGGTACTAGAGACAGGGTCTCACATGGCAAGAGCTCAGAGATAGATGTCTGAGGTAAGGAGCCTCTGGCCTGGAATTCATCATGCTATCAGGCTTAGTCTAGTCTTGAACCCTGGGAATCAGGAGCAGAACTTGCTCAGATTGGATCCATCTTGGCTCCTAGGATGAATCAAGCAGGGAGGATAGAACTTTGTGGGATCAAGCCTAGCTAGAGTGGGGCCACGTCCTATGTGGAGATCCAGTGGTGAGCTTTGGAAAAAGTGGGAGTAGGCCCTGAGATAGAGAAGGGAAGGACTCATGAAACATCAGAGAAAACCCCTCTGCTGTAGGGCCATCCTTTGTAGCAAACAGCTTTGGCTTTTCGGATTGCTGGTGGCTACTAGGTGGTTTGGGTTTCAGGCCCCTGGTTTCTAATCTAGGAGCTACACTGTGCTGGTCTGTTGTATCAGCAAAAGCCCACTTTCTTAGTGGAGATGGCTGCCACCGCCTGCTCAGGGTTCTGAATCTTCTTCCAGAGACACTGAAGTGGAGTCCTCCCATGTTTAACTGGGGTTGAGGAAGTGCCATAGTTTGAGGTCCCCAGGTTTCAAGGCTGTGTCTCCTGGAACCCTGATCCAGATGTGCCTTTCCCTCTTTTCTAGAAGTGCCCATCCTGTGAGGCCGGGCATTGGTCCCACCAGCAGTGCCCAGAGCCCCCAGTGCACAGACCCTAGACCTTGTGACCGATGTATACATCAGCTGTGAGTGACCCTGGCAGGGTACCAAGGTCTCATCAGGCTTGTGAAACCCATCAACCCGTAGTCTTCCCCAGTCCCCCACCCCCGCCCAGAGCAAGGGTCACCTGCCCGGGAATTGTCCTGGGCACTGACAGCTGCCTGAGGCCCTGAGGTCAAGTGTTTTCTGACTTGGAGAGGCAGGAGGCCAGCTCCTCTCGTCTCAGATTCTGCTGAACTAACGGAAACCCTAACCTTGGGGCTTCCCCACTAATTTGTGATAAGGCCTCGCCAAGAAAAACAGCAGCTAAAGACCCCTGATTTCTTTGCAAATTCCAGAGTGTTTGGTTCATTGCAATAGGGAAGGGGCCGGAGGCAGTGGTGCGTGCAGAGCCACCTCTGTGTGGGTGCAGGGCTGGGGATGGCCCCGCAGAGCCCGCTAAGGAGGGCCACCTGCCTGCTCCAGGGAGATTGCTTCCAGCTGGCTGGGCAGAGGAGCAGGCCAAGGGTGGGTCCAGTGGTAGTGCAGAGAAACAGAGATGGCCTCGGAATACGTGCTGATGTGGCAAGCTTGGGAAGGAGTGTGTGGAGGGGTGGTGGTCCAGGTCCTGACGGGGAGGACCCCAGGGTCCCTGGGTAGACTGGGAGACCTGTTGCTTTTTCCAGATCAGAAGTGCTGTTTTTGCAAATGATGTGCCCTTCATGGAGTCAAGCCTAGGGCTAGTAGCAGAGTTTGATGAGGCCCAGATTTGGATGGTGCTTTGCCAGAGCAAGGGAAACTGAGGCCTGGGACACACGAGTGACCCTTGCCAGGTTCCAGCCGTCTCCAGCCCCACCTTACAGTGGCTGATGGGAGAGGGTGGTGGCCCCGAGTCCAGAGGGGCTTTGGGTTGGGACTCTGGTGACGAGCTGGTGGACTGAAGCCAGTTAGAGGGGCAAGGCCCACTCCCAGCAGGGAGGAAGATTATTTGATATTTTTCCCCAAATCATGTTGTTATTCTGCATCAGCCTGCATAGGAGCTGATTTCAGTAGGGGAGAAATGGAGATTTTTAAAGCTGAACATGCCTTCCTGCCTGAGGAATGCCTCTGCTGTGGCCGGGCTCATGTCTCCCCCACCCTGTGGATAGCTGTTCCTCTGTTGGTTGGAGAGATCTGTATCACTAGAGCAGGTCCACCCATCCAGAGTCTTAGAAAAATCCCTGAAGGCCACTCTAAGGGGCTCCCAGCAGACCCCTCGTGGCTCAGAGCTTGTGCATTTCTAAACACAGATGGACATGTCCACCCCTGGCCATCCCACCTGATGGAGGTTGGCCTGGGCATGGAGGTCAGCAGGAAGCACAGGACCCTGGGACCACTTGGTTGGGGACCATGCCCCACCCTCCCCTATTACTCTGTGGGGTTTGCATGTGCCCAGGAGGAACAAGGCAGAGACACGTCTTGTTAGGGAAGGAATAGCCTCAGGGAAGTGGGGTTCTAGAGTAGCTTGAGCCTCAGGGGTTCAGCGTAGTCCATGATGAGAAAGAGGTTTGGGGTGTGCTCAGGCCCTGGGGCAGATGCATCAGGATCTGAGTTCTGGTCTGGGAGCTCACACTCTCTCTGAGCTCCACTTTATCTGTGACATAAGGACAAGAGCCATAGCCACATGGGGTGGGAAACATAGCAAGCAGATGCCTCCAAGGGCCATCCAAATTGGTGATATTGGGAGCCACCAGGCCCCATACAGGACCCCAGAGTGCTTCCATGAAAAGATTCTACCCCACATTCAAGAGATGAGCAGAGAACAAGCAGCAGCTACTAGGCCTCCAGAAGATGAAGGTCACATCAACTGGTCACTTTAAGAAAAGGAAGGAGGACCCAAGGTGGGGGTCACAGCCAGTTGCCCCACAGCAGGAGCAGGCATGGGCACCAGGGCCATACTTTCTTTTTATCCTCTGGCCTCTAGCAAAGGATGCATTGGCCAAACTTGAATAGGAAGCCTGAGTCAAGGGGTCTGGAGAGAGAAGCTTACTTCCTGGATATCTGGAGAGAAAAGTAGCCAGAACTCAAGGACCACAGCAGTGTGAAATGCCAAGTACTAAGACTGGCTTATGCTTTGATTATGTCCTGAAGGTGCAGGAGCAAGCCAGGCATTTCTTCCTCCTCGGGTGCTGCAGGGCCTGGCCATGGCAGTGGAAGGGCATCTGGTAGCTCCTGGGCCTGCACAAATGTCAGTCCCCTCACCTTGCCTGAAGCCAAGCCTGAGGTGCTCAGTTCCCACTCACCTCCCCACCCACTTCTCCCTATGCCTAGCACTCTGGCTTTTTCCTCATCTCTCAGCTTCTTCCAGATTTTTGTTTTGTTTTAACTGTGGGATCTTTGCACACAGCCCCCTACTAGGACTTCTGGAGGGTCTATCTTTTCATGCAGGCCTTACCTACCCTGTCCCCTCTACCTGCAAGCCATTAGCCCAGTTCTTCAGCTTCTGCAGCAGCTCTTTGCTGCTCTCCTGGCTCCCTGCAGGTCTGCACTATGACAGAAGTGTGCTGAGGCTAGGGCCAGGACCTGTGCCACCGTGCTGGCCCTTGGGAAACTAGCTAGCTGCTGCCAAATGGCCAGCTGCTTTTCTCCTGGGACCCACTTGGGAGTTGGTTTTTGGTGACTGGTGTGGCACTGGCTTCCTGTTAATTCCATAGACTCTAGCCAGGGGCTTCCTCTAGGAGATTCTGCCCCTGCTGGGGCAGATGCCACTCCCCAGAGTCCAGCCTCAGGGAAGACAAGGGGCCAGGTTGGTCCAAGTACAGTCTACCAGATCCTCCCAGAGGCTGGGCTAGAAGAGCTGGGTGAGGGCTGGCTGATTTCCATGAGGCCCAGCCAGTTCAAAGTGGGGAGACTGGAAGTCCCTGAGGCCTTCGGCTACAGACCCACAGTCTAGGAAGTCCCTGTCCTGGCTTGCCAGGCTGGGACAGCCATAGTAAAAGCTGGAAGTCCAGCATCCTCCGAGCCTGATAGCCCCTTAGAAGGCTGGCTTCAGTGGATGCTGCTGAACTGCTAGAAACCTCACCTGCTGCTGCACAGAACTTGTGTGACATTGGGGGAACTGAGGGCTCCAGAAATGTGTCCCTGATTCAGGCAGATAACAGTATAACTCATGCTAGCAATAATGTGAGGAGCAGTCCTGGGAGGTGCTGAGACCAGGGCTATTGCAAGTGCAGGGCTGGTGCCTGAACAACAGTCCATTTATCCCCATCCCTCCTGCCCCGGTGACAGGCCTAGAGGGTGCTCTGGCTGGAACCTTGGTCTAGCTCTCCAAAAGGACAGGCCTTGGGGCTATGGCTTGTTGTGGGGTGGAAGAAGATTGCCAAGTCCTCCTGCTGCTTCTCCCTCAGGATCTGCATCGGAAGGAGCCATACACAGGCTCAAGTGTCTGCCCTTCAGGTGACAGATCCCCATACCTCAGTGGCTTCACCTTGATAGCCACCATATCTGTAGAATGAGACATGAAGTTCTTCCCATTGGAAAGATGTTGCACAGATTAGACAGACAAGTCCTTGAAGTGAGATACACCATATTTGGATCTCAAATTCTGACCAGCTGCTCTAGGGGGCTGGGACATAGTGGGACAATGTGTACAAAATCCGTACAAAGTATATATTCTCAGGGGATCCACTTAGCCATCACAAGATACGAGGTAGCATTTTGTGAGCTGCGCTATCTGTAGATAGTGCTAGGGAGGAAAGCCCAAGGCAGGCAGGGCTGGTGTAGGAAGCTCCTCATGGAAGCAGACATTAGCCCAAATCCTGGGAATCATGATGTCAGATGATGAGGCTTTGGCACAGAGTTTGGCACAGCCACAGCAAAAGCCATGAGATAGGGACAGGCTCCCTGGAAGATGAGAAAGGAAAGCCATGGGCATGAGAGCATGCGGTGTGACCAGCCCAGATGAACAAGAATAGACCTTCAAGCAGCCAGGGCCAACCTGGGAGACCAGAACAGAGACATTTACAGTAGAAGACCAGACATGAAGACCAGGGGACCAGTGGGGGAGGGGTAGGTGGGGACACTGTGAAGGGACCCTTTCTGTTTTCCCATCCAGACCAACAGATTTCTACAAACGTAAATGGCTTTGAACAAGATGCTTGCCATCCAGTGTTTCTGAGGCCCTAAGTCCAATGGGCTGCAACCACCATGTGGGAGGGCTGGATTCCTTCTGGGTGCTCAAGGGGGGAAGCTACTGTTTACTATTCCTGGCTTCCAGAGCTGCCTGTATTCCTTGGCCATGGCCCTTCTCCATGACATTCCAGGCTGCTGCTGCCATCTCCTCTTCTCTTGGACTGTCCTCTCCCTCCCTTTCTTCCTTACCAAGAGCACAGGGTGCCCTGAAATGCTGTCAGGGTAGCAGTGTGGTAGGCAGTCAGGTGGGGGTGATCACAGGGAAGGCCCCAGAAGGAGGGAGGATTTTGTCCCAGGAGGCCACTGCTGGAAGGACCTCGACATAGCCAAAGTCTCCTAACCCTGGCCTCTCACCCAACAGAGGTAAATTGAAATAGGGCCTGTGGTAGGAGACCCAGCAGGGGCTACCCTGGGAGACACTGCGTTGCAGTGGCAATTGTGGTAGCATCAACAGGCAGAGGTAGACAGAAAATGGGGAGCAGATCTTTGGTATTGGTAGCCAGGAAAGGTCATGCGTCCCAGGCTAGGTGTCCCAGGCTAGGTGTCCCTGGCCCTACTGGAGGCTGGCCAGCCTTCCTGGGGCTGTGGCCCACAGAAGCTCAGCCTGGCTAAGAGAACAGACAGAGCCCTGGCTGCCATGTGTGCCTTTGGCCTGACAGCTAAGCCCAGCGCTGAGAGGATATTGAGGGCCCAGGGGGAGCGAGAGGCCCGGCAGGACAGCTCTGTAGATGGCAGGGGAGGCAGCCTCTAATGGTGCCTCTTCACAGGCTCCTTGTGGGCACAGTTCACCCTTCTGCAACGTGAGAGGCACTGAATTCCCCAGCTCCCCTGGAGCAGGGCCCTCCTTACCAGGCCTCTGCAGCGGCTCAGAGAGAACAATCCAGAGTGCCCCTGTCCCACAGAGGAATGCCGGGCCCCTTGGGAATTTGGCCGTGGTGAGTCTGGCACATTCCAGCCATGTGTCAGCAACAGAGTCTGAGAGACAGAGCCAAGATTCCATGTGGCCCCCTACCACTTCCACCCTGGAACTGGACACAAAGGAAAGTGGCCATCCTGGGCAGAGTATGCAGTTCAGAGTTTTCACCCAGGGTGGATGTCCCTACCATGCCTCGGGTCCCCTTCACAGCACCAGATGAGCTCCTTTGAACATGCCCATCCCACTGGGAACCCTGTGGCCCTAGGCGTCAGGGTCCTAGTGCTCCCCCCAGTAGTGTACAACACAGGGATAAGGCTGGTTCAGTGAGGAAACTCCTGGGTTAGGCTAGAGCAAGGCAGGTCCTCCTGTGATTCTGAGCCCTCTGAAGCCACTCAGCTGCTCTTTGGTAGCCCCAACCCTGCTGAGGACTCAGCCAGAGTGGCTACAGCAGCCACTCATGATGACAGCAGCAAGAACACAATTCAGGGGGGACCTTGGTATGACATGTTTCCTCCTGGGCCATGTGGTCCAGTCCCCCTGGCCCAGTCTTCCTGGTGAGGACCTGGTATGAGTAAGGAGGACTGCATGCTGCTGCTGGCACAGCCCTGTGCTTGCAGAGAAGGGAGGGCAGAGGCTGGACAAGAGCAGATGGGTCACTCAGAGCCCCCCCCAAGGCCTGCGAGTTGGGGATCATTCGTTCCTCCTACCCCGAAGAGCACAAGAGTACCAGGTGAGATTCTAGAATTTTGCCCTTTGAGATTTTGAAATTATTGAAGAAGAAGAGTGAGGTTTTGTGGGATCTGTCTCCCACAAAATGAGCAGTGGCCAGCAGCACCTCTCACCTGCAGAATGGGTCATGGCTTGGTCTGGCCTCAGAGTGCTTCCAGCCTCTCCCAGCCCTCGCTGTAGCCTCCCTTGTATCCTGTCACCAGGCCAGCTGCCCCATCGGGACAGAGCGCAGCTCCTTGTGTGGAGCCTCCTGCCTCATCCCCACGTGCACTTGGGTGCCAGAGTCCCCCACAAGGCTCCCTCTGCCCACACCATTCACTAAGCCTCTCTGGGTCAGGCAGGCAAACCCCTGGCTTCATTTCTCCCCTTGCCTCTACTGGGACCGTTTTTCAGGCTTCACCTGGCAGCTTCCCTCTCTGTGCCAAGGCTCAGAGGTGATGTGACCACAGCGAGGAGGCGAGCTGCATTCGGACATTATGGGACCTAACAGTGGGGCACAAGCCAAGGGACCTGAGGCACCGGGTGCTTCCGACGGGGCCTGAGGGCCGTCTGACCTTTCCGGCCATGGGGCAGCGGTTGCGTGAGCAGGAACAATTGCCCCAGTGTGCAAGGCACAAGTGGCCTTTTCTTCCTCACCGGGCCGGCGTACACAGCTCCCAGCCTGGCTTCCCTTGAACAAACATATTTATTGTGGCCGCCACTGAGGGCCTCGCCTTGCAGCCGGAGCCTGGGGGCCTCTGTCCCACCCACTGGGGCCCAAAGAGGGGACCCCTGCCCTAGTGGTCTCCCCCGCCAGGCCCCCTTCTCCATAGTGCCGAGGCCAAGGTGGCTCTAGTCCCACATGCTGCTGTGGGGCCTGGAGACTCAGGACTCCTGCTGAGGGCCTGTGACCACCCACAGGCACTAGGCCAGCCAGGTGCCCAGGAGGAGTGGCCCCTGCAGCCACACCTGCCCAACCACTAACCTCTGGGGATTTCAGTCTCCTCCTCTGTAAAATAGGCAAAACCCAGCCTCACACAGGTTCTAAGTCACTGGGCACAGCACTACCCTAAATCCTAAAAGAAGAGCGCAGGCTTCTGTTTTTCCTCTTGTGTCCAGAGAAAAAGGGCTCCAGGAGGGCCGACCCCTCTCTGGGGCTCTTGGCCGGCATCAGCCTCCCATGTTCTCCTCCCTCCACTCACTTCCCCATGTATCCTCCACTCCCCTTGTTTTGGTTGAAAAGCTATGGGCAAGAGAACAAGACCCCAAAGAGCACCAAGGTACCTGAGCTTAATAGCTCTTTGAGAAGATGGACCTTCAGAAAAGGAACAGGACCAGGTGCAGGTAAGCCTTAGGGAGAGAACTAGGGCCAGACATGCTGCTGGCTCCTCCTCTGAGCTACAGCAAAGACACCAGCCCCCAGCTGCAGAGTAGGTGGTGAGGGTCTCGATGCCAGGAGGCAGAGGTCCAGGCTTGAGCTGTCTCTCTTTCCTGCTTCAGAGCTTTTGTAGGTGCTGTTCCTCTTGTCCCTCCAAGACACACATGCACATATATCTTTTCCCTGACTAGGTCTTGTTTAATCTCCAGGCCTCAGGAATGGTCCCTTCTGAGAATCTCTAGGGGCCAGTCACATGCTCTGAATTAGGACTACCTTGTGGTTCTTTTGGCCTGGTGCTTCTAGCGTTCTGCCCTTCGTACCATCTCAAGCCTCCTTCTCCAACAGCTGGGCAATCGGGGACCTCAGGTGATGCAAGGGCTACTGCTGTGGCTTAGGGGCTGCCAGTAAGTGGGAGGGGGCTTGTAAACATTTGAGGGATGAATATATAATCCAGTGAATGAGTGGAAAATCACATAGGCCAGAGGCAAGGTTGGGCAGAGAAGGGCCTAGTCAGTGAGTCTGCAAGTTTGGATTTTGCCCCAGGCAGTAGGGAGCATTGAGGCCAAGGTCACAGGGTTAGATGAGTGACCTTCATGATCCTTGCCAGCTACCAAAGATGGAGGAGGCCACAGCTGTGGATGTACAGGCTCCATGGTAATAGGATATACCAGTAGGGCTGCTTGCTCAGTCTACTAGATAGGTGGAGAATGCAAGAGAGAAGGAATGGACCATACGGGCAGGTTCCTGAACACCAGTCTGGTGCCCACTGGAATGGTTATTTTGCTACATCGGCAGGCACAAGAGCACTTCTCTGCCATAAACAGTGGGTCCTTGGAATAAGCATTGGGCTCCAGCCTCAGTTTCCCCCTCTGTGGAATAGGGATAACAGTCCCTGCTTGGGCTTGGCTGTAGCTTTCCAGGATGGGACTACCAGAGGCCTCTAGGCTTGCTGCATGAGCTGGTGTGACATAAACATGTACCCGCAAGCAGCCATGTGGCCAAGCCTGTATGACATAGGCCTGCCCTGGCCCCATGGGGTAGGTACCCCAAACAGCTCACTAATGCAAGTCACATGTGCCCAAGAAGCCTCATCTTGTCATCACCTGTACTGTGGCTGTCAGCACACATCTGGCTTAAATTGAACTTCCCAATAAAATGTGTGAAATCTGACAGCCACACTCAGAGTGACACAGAGGGACTGTGTGTGAGAGTTCAGGAAGCAGGCCACTAAGTTTCCCTCCTTAGGACAGTCACCTTCTGGAGAAGGCCCTTGCCCCAGAGCCCTAACAGAGGGAGGGCAGGCACACAAAGTAAGAACTAAGGTGTGCAATGGCCACCCCTCCAGCCTCTGTCCCCAGAGCTTGTGTGCTGCTGTCACCTTCCCTCTTAGCCCAGCCTGAAGTCACCCCTAGTCCAGGAGGCTGACACCACATCCCATTGCAGTCAGTCATGTCCAAAAATGCCAACATCCCCTTCCTATCTACCTTTTGGTTGGCATGTATATGCCAAGGACGTGTAGAGCTGGGACCTATAGAGTTTCCTGAGGCCGCTGCAACCGCACATCACAGCTGGGTGGCTTCAACGGCCCACAGACATTATCCCACATCCCAGGGCTAGAAGTCTAAGATCAAGTTCTTACAGGGCTGGATCCTCCTCAAGCCTTTTTCCTTGGTTTGCAAATGGCATCTCTTCCTTGTGTCTTCATCTGGTCGTGTGTGTGTGTGTGTGTGTGTGTGTGTGTGTGTGTGTGTGCTCTATCTGCTCTTCTTCGAAGGATCTCAGCCATTCAGATTAGAATCCACCCTAGAGACATCATGATAACTTGCTTAGCTCTTATAAGACCCATCTCCCAAAAGAGTCCCATTCTGAGGCAGGGCTGAATGGGTGGGACCTACCTGTCCCTCTAGTGAGTCTGCCTTGACTCCCTGTGCTGGGCAAGAGGGCTTCTTGCTCTGCTGTGATGTGAGTATAGGAAGCTGCCTGGGGCTGGCCATGTGGATGCCTGAGATGCCAAGGAAGGGGTGGATTTTGAGGCAGAACTCAACCATGCTGCCACCCTCAGGACCATCCAATATCCCCAAATCTAAAGGAAGCCTCCTGACCAGCCCAATCCTGGGGATACTAGAACCAGAACAACTCTAGACTCTGTCCAAGGTCTGAGATGACAGTATCTGAGTGAGATCTAAGCCTGTGAGGTTGAAAACAGGGAGCAGCAGGACCTAGAAATATTTGGCTTGTGCCCTATCTGAGAGGCCTAGAGATCTCAGGTCCCAGATTTTAAGCCTCTGAGCCCTGGAGCTCAGGATATTGGGAGCCCATGGAAACTGAACTTGGGGTCTGTCTGGGTCTCCATGAGATTTATGACCAGGTGGGCTTGAGAGGACAGTGGTGAAAGCATTCCCTCCAGGACTGGATGCATGAGGCCTTGGTTAAGGTGACACTCAAGGACTCTATAGAACAAGGCTCAGGACCCTGTAACACAGGTAGGGAGCTTTGTTGGAGCCCAATCAGTCTCAGGCTACTACGCCAGAAGCTTCCGCTGAGGGTAGCTAAGTCCCTTGGCCAAGTTTCCCAGGAAGAGAAGTTTGGGGGTTCCACATCTCATCAGTGGTATGCAGAGAGGATTCCTAGAAAGGAGGAGACCCCTTTAGGCCAGGGCTATGGATTAGGCAGCACTCCCCAGGAGAAATGGGGCCAGGATGATCTAGGGGAGCTAGCTCCATAGGCAGCCGAGCTTGGGTCTTAGAACCCCCTAGAGCTGCTTCTCAGAGCAGAGGGGTTGATACACGGTGGGGAGAATTGGGAAAGGCCATGGTGCTGCGAGGAGAGGTCATTCCCTCCCTGGGAATCTGCCTTCCTGGGACAGGTGCCCCTGGAGCGAGGGTCCGGGAGCCTGTTGGATGCCTGTGAAGCAGCAGTTAATTCCTGGCCTCACGGGCTGGCAAACTCTGACTCACAGAGCAATAAAAAAATCCCTGTGTTTTAAAAATCAGTATATTAGCTTAATTTTATAGATTTCAGAAGTGCTACTTGAAAATGAAAGTCTCTTAATTATATTTATGATCCCAATGTGAATCCATTTGACTCCATTTGTGGCAAAGACCTTTCTGTAAAATGCCAGGAAGGCCTGTGTGGACACAGCCCTTGACGGACTGTAAAGCGTGGCTGGCAGGTTCAAGGCTTGCAGCATTGCAGGGTCATGGCAAGGTCCTTGTTAATGCAGTGTCCACCCTGCCACCAAAGTGGGAGAGCACAGCAAATGGGCAGCTGATAGGAGTCAGTGAGTGAGGAGTGCAGAGCCATGGCTGGGGCAGCCAGAATAGCCTCGCTGTGTTCCTGCCATCATTGTCACCATGATCCAAGGCTGTCAGAATGCGCCGGAGCTGGTACCAGGCATACAGGAGCTTGACACCTACCCTGCCCTAGAGAGGGACATTGGGGCATAAAACAGACAGTATCCCCAGCTTCACCCACCTCCTGTCCTGGACATGGCCCTGGGCTCAGGCTCCAGGGGAGCAAAACAGACTATCACAAACCAACCTTGATGCCTAGCCCCAAGAGCCCAGGCTGTGGTCAGGCAGGAAGTAAAGTTGTGCAGAGGTGGAAGACAGACAGCAGAAAGAGAGGGAAGGATAGGGAGGAAATAAGCCCCAACCCAGAGGAGGGGCCCAGGAGGGTCTCATGTGGGCTCTTGGGTGGTCAGGGTGGGCAGCAGCATCATGAGGGAGCCAAGGTAATCAGGGAGGGGCTATCTGACATGGTAACATTTGTCCTAAGCATGGAGAAAAAGGTGGAAGGTCCCCTCCATGAGGTAATGTGTGGTGAACATAGCTGATATATCTTGCCTCTGCTGGGGACAGACTCTGACCAGAGCTAAGGTCACCCTCCTCGTGCTCTCCCTATCCCCACCTGGCTGGGACAGAGCAGAATGTGCTTGGGGGAGAGGAGGCTGAGCCACACCTGTCTCATCCCTCAAAGTCCTGGAGTCCTTGGGAGAGCACACTTTGGCCTGTGGAGTCCTCGTGGTTGCGGGTATCTGATCTTCTGCAGGTCCACCGCTAGGTCAGGCTGTCATCCCACAGACCACGTGCTGAAGAGCCAACACACAACACTGTGAGGATTGTCCTCCTGCCCACCCCAGCCTCAGTGTCCTGGCCTTCCATAGGAATTCAGAGCAGGCTGCCAGGTGCTCTGTAACTGGACCCGACTCCACCACGCATATTGCTGCAGGTGTACGCTGGGTGCCAGTGGCCAGGTGAGCAGAGATGGTGTGGCTTGTCACTAGCTGGAGCCCCCAGTGTCCCTGGCATAGTGGAGAGTGGAAACCCACAGAGGACATCCTAGCCCAGCTGCTCCATGAAGCTCCTGTCTTCCCACCTGCCTGTCTCCCCTGAGTTGGGACAGCATTGGCCCCCTGGGATGATGATACTGAGCATGTGCCTTACATCCAGCTCAAGATGACATCCACAGCGGTAAGCAGCCAATCACAGCCTAGCTCCACCCCAGGCTGCCTTAGCTGGTAGAGTGCCCATGGGTGATATCCAGCTTCCATGTGAGACACAGATGGACCAAGGGAGGCTCCTTCAGGACAGTGGTGGACCCGAGGTACTTGCTCCCAGCGCGCACTCCTCCCATCTGTCCTTCCTCCACTGCCATTTGAATTCAGAACTCATAGCAAGTCCTTTCTCATCTGCACCCATAAGCAAGATAGACATAATATGACCATTGTTGCTGCCATTTTACTCTGGAGGTATGAGGACCTCATGTCAGACCACGAGAGACAACAGTGCCCTGAGTTTTCAGGCAAGGGCCGGTCCCCCATAGCCCAAGCCCCTGGTACTCGTCTTAGTCCATGAGTCCAACAGTCTCCAGGAGGAGCTGACACTTGCCAGCCAGTAGGCCTCCTGGGGATAGGAAGTAGAAGGATCTCCCAGTGGTTTGGGGCCAGCTGGGTGGAGGTCCTGCAAGCATGAGGACTGCTGACTCTGTCCATGGGCTCTGTTCACGTAGTCAATACCAGCCAGGGGATCAGAGAGAGAGAGAGAGAGAGAGAGAGAGAGAGAGAGAGAGAGAGAGAGAGAGAGAGA
>NDGN011131515.1:0-11495 GCA_002564285.1 Tympanoctomys barrerae | reverse complement strand
TGGTCTCCACGAGGGGGGTGGTTGGGGTCGGCAAGGAATATGGCTGGGGAGAACCAGGGACACAGTTTCAGCAGCTGCAGCTCTGCCCAGCAATAAGCAGGCTCCCCATACAAGGTGAACTTCTGATCCTGAGAGTTCAGGCTCTTCCTCGAGGCACAGTGAAGAGAGGCTTCCGCATCAGCTGGTAGAGTTGGATTAAGGTCCCTTTCAGGGGCCAGGGTGCCCGCTCACCTCCACTGAGCCGTCAGTCACTCCAAGGGTTGAAGCACTCTGTGGCAGTGGCCACAGACCTTTCCCAGAGACTCCCTGATTCTGAGAGTCTTTGCTCCGTCATTCTCTGAAAGCATCTGTGAGGCTTTAATCCTAGGGCTCTGTGAACAGGGGAGATGCCCAGAGGCTGCGATTCAAAGCCTCCATTAAAGTGTCTCCTATGAAAGAAGCTCTGATTCTGAGGTTCTGTGCATTGCAGATACTGTGGGAGGGACGAGGGGACCTGAAATGGCAGGCTCCAGGCTGCCCCTTCATCTCAGCATCTTCAGAACAAGGAGGGTGGGTCCAGGACCTCAAGCTCCTCTAAACATCCAAACACAGGTCCCTGGGAGCCCCGAGTCCCTGTCCCCCCCTCATGTGGTCTGCCCTAGCCTCCTCCCCATGACTCCATGGACTCCACGAGCTAAGTAGGTCCAACGGTCCTGAAGCCCCAGGTGACACAACCCACAAGCCAGCTGTGGCTTCCTGTGATCATCAGGGAGCTGACACAGGAGCTGACAGGACGCAGCCTTCGCTGAGTGGGGGCTTCAGGGGTGTCTTCCTCTATATCAGCAGCTTAGGCATCAGAATCCATCAGCCATTGTCACCCCCTGTCTCTGTTCCTTCAGCCTGCTCCACCACAGCACTCTCCCACCTCCCCGTCTCCTCAGCTGTGCTCTCTGAGGCTCTCTGAGCAAGGCTGCCCAAGGCCTACTTCTGGTTTCTCTGGAAAGCAATGTGGTCCGTGAGTGTGGCTGGAGGTGGGGCTGCAGAGGGGCTGGATCCACACAGGTCCTGCAGAACACGGCATCTGGAGAGCCTCCCCACCAGCCCCACCTCGACAGCTCCCGGCAGGCAGTGAATCTGCAGACCTAGCTGTGGGCTGAGACAAGCCAGGTCTCTCTGGGCCTCAGAAAGCTCAGGAAGTGCTCCTGTCTGCCCCTGCCTAGGCTGCACCCCTCTGAGGTGCAGTGGGCTCTAAACAACCTGGGAAGGAGGCAGAGGCTACATGGAGCACAGATTCAGGCTGCGCAGACTCAGGCGCCCCAGCCTGGGCCCCAGACCTGGCAGGTCTGTGCAGTGCACCCCTTGACTGCGTCCCCTGGACAGCAGGGTCTTGTGTTCCCTGCATGAAAGCAGCTGGCTGGAGGCGGGAGAGGAGTGAGGAGCCAGAGGTGCTTGTCTTGGGGGACAGGAGGTCTAGACTGGCGAGAGGGCGTGCCTAGGTGTGTACCCCACAGTAAAGGGAGGGGCCAACAGGGAGAAAACACTGCTCATTCATCCTGCCAATGCCATGGGCCAGCTTCCATCCCAGGGCACTTGAGGACTCATCCAACAGCATTTATTGAGAACCTACTTCATGCCAGGCATTGTGTGAGAAAACAAAGACGCCTGCTCTTGTGGTGCTGGCACTACAGTGCACAAACACAACAGGCAATGCAAATAAGCGACATGGACTGTGGAAGGCTATGGTGCAGGAAGGGCTCAGAGTTTAATAGAGCAGCCGGAAGTCACACTGAGAAAGCAAGTTTTGAACAAAGTCTTGTCCATCATGCTGTCTCCACTGACAGGTGAGTAAACTGAGGCTCAGTGAGGCTGACCACACGCCCGAGTTCACACAGCGTGAGGTAGAGGCAGGACTTCGGCACATCCTTCCCGGGAGAGAAGCATCCTTCACACCCTGCCACTTCCCACACCACACTCCACAGCTGTTCCGTCCACAGCCATTACCAAAACTGACAAGGAGGTTTAGTTGTCACCAGAGCAAAGATCCATAGAGACGCTCAACCAGGGCCACCCAGCATGGAGTGACAGAGCCAGGATTTGAACCTCAGGTTGGGGAAAATAAGAACCACTTACTGGCCACGAGCTGCCACGATCAACCCCAAAATGGAATCTCAGGCAACCTGGTGGGAGCTGATGGCCCTTCCTAGGCAAGGAGTGACAGCTTCAGAAAAAGGGGCAGGAGCTAGTGTCAGCGACAGCATGACTCACTGTGAGAGGATCAAGGAGGGACTCGAGGAGCCTGAGCCACAGGTTGTGCTCCCTGGCTCAGAGGCTGCTGGCCTTTCATCTGGGGTCTGCCACAGGCCGCCTCTGATGTGGAGGCGCTGCCTGGTAAAAGCAGATCCCGTCGGGGGAGAGACCAGGATGGTGCAGCCTCATTACTGATCTGACCTAGTTTCCACTCTGCCTCGCTGGGAGCTGAGGTGGCTGCTATAGTAACAGCATAGACAGGGGACGGAGGCAGCTCTGGGGACACTGTTTTCCACCTAAAGGAGAAAAGCCTGTGTGCTCAGGGGCCCAGCCACCTCTTCCCACCGCAGACCTCTCTA
Source organism: Tympanoctomys barrerae (assembly GCA_002564285.1). Classification (NCBI taxonomy): domain Eukaryota; kingdom Metazoa; phylum Chordata; class Mammalia; order Rodentia; family Octodontidae; genus Tympanoctomys; species Tympanoctomys barrerae. The sequence goes on along the minus strand of NDGN011131515.1, from coordinate 8,910 downwards.
CTCTCTCACCTCCCTCTCTACTCTCTCACCTCACCTTCTCCTTCTGCACCAGAGCTCTGTCCTGAGCTATGAGGATGTAGCCCCAGCATTGAGATGCACTGGAAGGGCAGCTCTCAGGGACTGCAGTCTGATGTCGCCCATCCACTAGTGCCTCAGCCAATGGGCCACAGGAAATAGGGGTGGGGTGCTCTGTAGGGGACCAGATCCTTGACTCACTCAAGTGTTCAGAAGAGATTCTCAGATCACCTGTCTGAGGGACTCTGTGGTGGATGCTGGCTGCTGGGAGCTGGGAGCTGGGCAGGAGTCAGACCAGGCAGGAGCCGGGAAGCCACTAGGAATTTGCTGTTTTCTATAAGGAACTTGAGCATCTTCAGATTTTGGTATCCAAGGAAAGTCCAGAACTTCTCCGTCCCCCACAGGTACCAGAGTCAACTACGCTGCCTCCTCCCTGAAGCCCTCAGATGAGTCTTGCAAGAGCAAAAGACCCCGCGCTCAGCCTCACATGGCTGCAGCCGGGACAGCGGCCCATGCCTCCTACCCCACAGAGCTCACCTCTGTTCTGCACTTTACCTACCTTACGACACCGACTCCACCCCCTAGATGTGGAGATCCTCCCCATTCCCTGCATGAGCACTGAGCTCCAGGGTGGGGTCACATGTCCATGTCCATGCAGCATGGCAGGGACAGCTAGCTCCACTCCCTGAGCTGAGCACTGCGGAGTCTGTGGCCCTCTGGTACTTGAGGGACTGTTTGGGGATCCTTGGTCACTTCTCCCTCCTTGGGCTTCCAACAGCCCTGAGCACCAAGGCCATGACCACATCCATACTGGGAGAGATGGGCCTGGAACTTGCTGAATTTGTCCAGGTAAAAGACCACACCACTTCCAGGGCCAGTCATTTCTGTGGCAGGTCACATGGGCCACCAACAATATTGCAATGGTAGGGACTTTGTGTTTCCTGTGCCAGGGCCTGGCGTTTCTGCTACTGTGACCAAAGATATAAAACCCTGGTGCTGGGTTCTCAACCACTATGTGACCCAGTGTACATGCACCCTCCTATAGACTCGATGTCAGACTCCACTGGAGCCCTGGAGGCAGGAGCTCAGGCCCACAGCACCACCACCTTTCTCGCTACTTTGACCACTGAGATCCAGCCCATCTCCTCCCGTCCTCACGGTGTTACAAGCTGACACAACCTGCTGCTGACACAGCCTGCTGCCCCCCTGTGTAGTCAGATCATCTTTGTTGCCCCTTCAGGTTAGAGTGCTGTCCTGGTCACTTGGCTTGGATATATTTGCCACATAACCAGGGAACAAAATCTCAACCATCTGCAAACAGAAGCTGGAGAGAACTAGGAATGGAAGATGCACCTTTCCGGCCCCTGCCCATCCTCCAGCCGGTCCTCAACCTGTCTGAGCTGCCACCCCTGGTATGCGGCATTCAGTCCCAAGGCCTTGATATTGTTCACTGGGAACCTTCCCAGGCGTTCCCAGGTGACACTCACGAGTGAGAGAATGGGATGCCTGGTCCTCTGGAGAAGAGAGTTGGTGATGGGGGCATTTTAAGGGGACTGACCTACCTGCTCGTGTGCCTCAAGTGACCGGGACGAAGCGCATTCTCTCTGACCACAGCTGGGCGCTCTGTGTGCCCTCCGCACCTATCACCCCAGTGTCCTCCTCAGAGTACAGTGCACCCGAGCCCCAAGGCCTGCGAGCACGTCGTCTGTGCTCTGAAGCTGCTTTTACAGATGGAAACACAAGTTCCAGCCAAGTTCCCTAGGTGGCGGCACAGAGGAAGGAGAAGCCGCAGAAACTCCCAGGCAGCGCCAGCCCAGCTACCCCATGCCTCAGGATGCTTCTGCGCCTCCCTTGTCCTCTAGAAGCAATGGACACCCACCCTGCTCCCTGCACTTGGCCCGGCGCCCTCCATAATACCTGCCTGCCTAGCTCTTCTGCCTGCCAAGTGGATCTGTACAATGGATCTCTGTGAGGCTTTCATGCAAAGTCCCAGCACCTAGTGGGTTCCCACCACACTCAACAGCCAACCCAGCTTGTCCTGCCCTAAGTCCCTGATATGTGTCTCTTTGAGTAGAATGCCCTACCTGTGCCAACCTGCCTGAGCTCTGCCTAGCTGCAAGGGCCAGCCCGGCATCAATTCGGGAAAGCCTGGGCATCTTTCTCCATGACCCTCACGTGCCAGTGTAGGGGTGGTAAAGTACCTCATTCCACATTTTCACAGAGTATTGGTCCAGGTGATAACCGTGTAATTAAAAGAAGAGAAATGTAAAGTGATTCTCTTATTGGGACTTAGCCTTCCCCATCTCCCCTCCCTTGTAAATCCATTAATGAACTGCAATTGTAAAGACAAATCCCTTGTTGAACCTGGTAACCAATCTGCTGCGGAGTCTAGAGATCCCATTGTAGCCCAAGACCTCAGTAAAGAAAAAAATGCTAATTAGTTTAGTCCTGTTTATCTACACAAAAATAAAAAATAGAATATTGGTTGCAGAGCAATTTGCCATCTGCCAATAGACCGTGGCTGCTCCAGGGAGATGCTGGTTTTCTTTTGTCCTCAGATTTGTTTATAACCTTCTTTTAATCAAACCTGGAGCAGAGAGAGACATGGAAATTACATGGACAGAATGGATTTCATGAGGTCCTGGAGCAGATGTAGGAAGAATCACAATGAGTCAGAGAAGGAGTTGGGGGCTAAGAGACCCTTTAGGCCATCTGTGCCCTCCTTGGAACCTAGGTGGTCCTGTAAGAGCCAGCTCCTCCCCTGGCGGATGGGGCAGCAGGAGTGGCCCAGCATACCTGGACTCCACTCAGCAGGAACTGCTGTTTGCTCAGACCCCTGCTTCTCAGCCTTGTCTTCCCCCATCACCAGCATCCACTCCTCACCCCGACTGCATCCCTGCCTGCCGGGATAAGGTGACTGTTGTCTTCGGCTAGGCACCTGATGGGCTACCAACCATGCCTGGAAGAGGGTGGAGTCTATTCCCGAAGGCCTGGAACCCTGTGCCCCAGGCATGGCCAGTCCCACATTGCAAGGGCCAGGGTGTCTCACAGGTGAGTGTTGCCCACCAGAAGGGCATTCGTACCTCTTACGCCACGTCTTCCAGGGACTCAGGGGCAGCAGGGCATCCCCTCTACCCACTACTGAGCAGACTGGAAGGAAGCCCCCAGCAGACTCTGACACCCTCCTCCCCTCACTGTCCCACTCCCTCAGAGTTGGTTCCAGCACATTAAGTGATAAAGTAACAGCATTAGGGAGGCCTCCGGCTCATTAGCAGGCAGGCCAGGGGCTGGGGCTGCTGGGAGAGACTGAGCAAGTGTTCCGAGAGTGTAACAGGCCATGATGATGGTATATAACTGCACTGTACCTTTCTGTTCGTACCAACATATTTTCTTTATTACCACTCACCATGGCCCAGTTTGCTCTCACAACTACCTATGGCCAGCATGACTTAAAATAAAAAGAATTACTGAAATCATCCCTGTGTTGGGCAGGGGTGCGGTGAAGGTGTTCAGAGCCCATTTTCCCCTGGTCTTTGGGGCTGTGACTAAGCTCCCAACCATCGCCCTACTGGAGAAGATGGGCCTCTTCAAATGGGAGGAGCCCCAGGAACCCCCCAGATGTGGCACGGGCACAACTACAAGGGAACTGGTGTGTACACCCCTGATGGTGGAGCCCTGTGCCCCACCGGGGTAAGGACAAAGGCCCTCTGGAGCTCAGCTGTGTCCTGTGAGCCTCACACACACCAGAAGCCTTCCACACTCTCACAGCCTCACCGCCTACCACCAGAAGCTGAGGCCCAGGTAGGGGACTCCTTCATGTCACAGCTAGTGTGGGCTACAGCCAAGGTGCTGTAGGATCATTGTGCCCACAATAACCTATACAGAAGTGAGAGAGATGGACCTTGGGGGTCAGGCAGGAAAAGGATCTCCCAGAAAGAGACATGCTGCCCTGGAGAGTCAGCTGCTGCCGCCCTTTCATCTCTCTGAGCCTCAGTTTGCTAAGCTGTAAAATGAGTCCTCATGTTATGCAGGGTTAAGACCAAGGTGAATGCAGTAAAAAAATGCCAGCAGCTAGAAGGGACAGAGGTCCTCACTACGACCCTGTGTTGGAGGGAAGGGAGCTGCCAGAAGCCAGCACATGCCAGCATGGAGGCCACTGACGCTCTGTCCACTTCGCCCTGTGGATGGTGACTTCTTCCACTGTGATCCTGAGCACGGGTTTGTCATCACATGGGCACAAAGCTGGGCCTGAGAATCTCCCTGGCAGGGCACATCACTTCCCTGAGCCTGAGCATCCTCTCTATCAGAAGAAGCTCCTCCTGTCCTCCAGGCTTCCCTGCTGGTCACAAGGTTATCTGACCTCAGACCAAGCCCAGGAGGGTTCCCCCACGGGTCCACTCCAGAGTCCACAGCCACGTGCACGTGATCCACAGCCACAGGAAGTGTCCTGATGCCAGTAACTCTGCCCAAGGTACAGACAGCACTCAGGGTCCCGACCCCAGCCTCCAGTGGGCAGCTCAGTGCTGCAGACCTGACACATCCTGGTGCTTCCTCTGGGCCAGGCTCCATGGTCACCCTTCTCCCTTCAGCCTCCCAACAGCCTGTGAAGCAGAAGCTTTCACCATAACACAGAGGAGGAAACCAGTTCAGACAGGGTAGGGGAATTGTCAAGGTCACAGGAAGTGCCAGAGTTGGAGTTTCAACCCATGACCCACAGAAACCCATGGCACCCCACAGCCTGCTCAGGAGACCCTGGTTTCTATCTTACGCTGTATACCTTCAGAACACCTGCAGTGTAGACCCAGATGGCTCTGGCCAGCCCAGGGGACTGTGGACTGTCACTTCCTCCTGGACCTGCTGCTGTCCTATGGGTTCCTACATCACCTCTCTCCATCCAATCTGTGGCTGTTCATGCCAGCTAAACCTCCAGCTTAACTCCCACGGAACTTGCTGATGAGGCAGCTCTCTCTCTCCTGTGATTCCTGCAGATAATTTTTGAAGCTAACACGCAGAACTTTTTAAAGTGCCCGTATGAAGTTCCACCAGCCTCATCACATACTTAGATCAGCTTGAGGCCAGCGGGGTCAGGTGGCCCTTGTGGCTCTGTCCCCTGTGGGTCTGGCTGGTCTGTGTTCATGCTGCTTCTTTCAAGGAGGCTGTGATCTGCCCCGTAGCCACGCTGCACTTGGTGATGGGTCCTCCCAGTGCCGTTGTCAGCCAGCCTGGTTGCTTTCTGCTGTCCATGGCCTTCTGTCTGTCTTCCTGTGGTTTGCAGGTGCCTGGCCCACCACACCCTCCCTTTCTGTCCCCTTCCCCTCTCTCTCTTCCTCCTCATCCTCTGTGTGGTCCTAATTCTCTACTCCCTCAAGGTGATCAAGGTCCGACCAGAAGAGAGAGGCTTCTCCTGATCTGTCTCTGCAGAGATCTTGGGCTCTGCCCTGAACTCCAGTGAATGCAGCGCCCAGAGCCTGGAAGGTGGAACTGGGGTGGCAGGAAAAGGGAGCACAGCTTTGTGCCCAGAGAGGGCCGGAGCAGAGTGACCTCGGCAACTGCAGTGTAAGCAGAGGGGGTGTCTTATGGAGAGGGACCCAGCCGGAGTAACACGGACCTGGGATGGCTTTTCACGGACCTGGGCTGGCTTTCACGGACCTGGGCTGGCTTTTCAGATCCCCTTCCTAACTGTGAGACCTGAACCAAGTTGCTCGACCTCTCTGGATATCCGCTGCTTCATCTGTGAAGCAGAGTAAACGTCACAGGGCTGTAAAAACTAAAGAAGACTGTGTGTGCGTGTATCCGGTGCAGTTCCAAGACAGTAAATAATGCCAGAAAGGGCACAGGCAGTCTCACCTGGCATCATTTGTATTGCTAGGCCCTGTGCTGGGGTCTCTTATTACTTCAGTAAATCTCTTCTTTTTAACATGCAACTGCCCACATGTACAATAGAACCCACACTGTTCACCCCTTTTCTGCCCCTCTTCCTTCCCGCTGTCATCAGCCACCAGCACATCCCAGACCCCAGCGAACTGCAACCTGAGACTTAGAGCATCACCAAGGAGTCACAGCCCGTCCCCTCACTCTGTCACCACACTCCCAGAGGGAGTGGTACTGCATTTTTTTTTTTTTGCTTTTTCATGCTTTCAAAAGAAACTATAAACTTTTCATGAAAAGGATATATTTGTCAAAATATGAAAAGGGCCAACTAAGCATAAAGGAAATGATTGATACATTCCATTCACTTTATTATTATTATTATTATTATTATTATTATTATTTTAGTACAGGGTCTCGCTACATAGATAGGACTCGTATTGATTCGCCTGTGTTTAGCCTCCCAAGAGCTGGGATTATAGAAGTGCGCCACCACGCCCAGTCTCAATTGCTATCTCAGCGCGCCCCGAGGGGCGGGCTGGCAAAGCACATCAGCGATCGAACCCTGGACGGCTGTGTCTGCCTAAGCAAGTGCTTTAATCCGCTGAGCTGTTTGGCCGGCCGTTCGATTCACTTTACACAAAGAATTTCAGTTCACCCCATGTCACTGTCCATAAACAAACTGGAAAGAAAAGCCACAACGCAGGAGCAGATATTTTGACACGGAAGCCATAAGTGATTCTATCTTAAATATACAAAGACTTCCTAAAAAGACTAAGAAACCAATAGCAAATTAGGCAATGGACATGAGTAGGCATTTCAAAAAGAAATCTGAATGGCTAATGGTTATTTGAAAATGTGAGCAACCTGTTAGCAAGCAGAGAAATGTGAACTGCAGAGCCCTGAGGTCCCCGCCCACTCCAGATAGTAAACCTCCCAGCACTCCCCATGGTGGAAGCCAGACCCGGCTAGGCGCAGTCCGCTGCTAAGAACGAGCACACACACATACGCGCAGCGCAGCATCTGCTTGTCCGATGCACTGCCGCAAATCCATTGGACGCATGCGTGCAGAGACTTGTACAAGAACGTTCGCAGCAGCTTCGTTTGAGTAACAAAAACCTAGAAACCACCCAATCAATAGTTCTGCGGCGGTGGATGAATCTCTTGGGTCCTTTCGCTTTCTACACGGAAGCATGTGAGCCTCTTCGGGGGTGGGGGGGAGGACCCCACGGCCTATGCCAGGCGCTAACTCCGCTTGCTCCTGGGCAATCAAATGGGCTCCCCGTGGAGATGAGCGCTGCACAGAGACCCTGTTGGGCGCTGGCTCACAAATTCAGGGGCGTCTCAGAGCCAGACCTCAGGCTGCTGAGCCAACAGGACCCCAACTCAAAGACTCAAGGCCCTCAGAGAGCTTCTTTCCCAGGCCCCAGTGTGCAGAGGAGGCTGAGGAGGGGGCAGCGCCCCTGGTTCTCAGTTTAAGTCTTTTGTGTAATACAGTGCTGCACTCCAAGGATCAGATACCTCTGGTGAGCTTGTGAATTCACACACACACACACACACACACACACACGCTCAAGTGCACACATCGCTCCAGGCTGAGTTATAATGGCTATGGCCCCTGTCAGCCCTCATGGAAATAGCAATGAGAGTTTTTCTTCTGGGGGCCGCCACGGTCCTTTCCCATGTGCCCAGGGCCTGTAGCCAGAGCAACTGCCCCCTGCCACATGCGGCCCTCAGGAGGGAGGCAGAGCAGGGGAAACAGCTTCAGATGTCTGCTGGGCATCTAGATCCAGGGCCAGAATGGCATCACTTCTGCACCAGGCAGTGGAGCAGGCTCTGACTCAGTCCTCCCCGGGACATTCTCCCTGGATTTCCCCTGTCAGGCCTCAGATCCCAGCCCCAGCCCTCCCGCCTCTGCAGTCAGAGCTCTAGAATAGCATCGTCCCCAGGCTCTGCCGGCCCTGGTGCTAGAGCCAGCCCTGCCTGAATTCCACTGCCTAGAAGCCCCAGTCTGACTGGCAGCAATAGAGGGGAGCCCTGGCTTTGATCACTGCACAGGCCTGATCCCAACGGAGACAGAGCAGACCTAGAAGAGTCCCCCAGACCCTTCTCAGAAGCCCTTTCCCTGGCAGTGGGCTTCAGAGGCCATGGAGGTGCCTTTCATTCCCCTCCCTCTTCAAGGTTCTGGGTCAGGAGTCAGCTCTTTTTAAGGGCATGGAAGACACAGGCTTTGGGCTCAGGCACATGCCTCCACTCACTGTAAGGCCCTGGGGGAGTAGGCGATCCGCTCAGAGCCCTAGCTTCTCACCTGTAACCTGAAGATCGTGCTGCTAGGATCAGGTAGGACAGTGACTAAGGGGCCTGAGGCCCCTCTGGCTCAGCACAATCCTGTCCTGTGACCCTAAGCATGACAGTGCCTGTTTCTGAAACTCAGTGTCCTCATATGCAAGTGGTTTGATGAGGATCCTACTGGCTCTGTGTCAAACTGACTGGCCATCCACCGACCAACACTCTGTGCTTCAGTTCCTCTGTTGACCAGATGTCATGACCTGTCCTATACCTCCTTATGAGCCAATATTACTTAACTTGGGTTGAGAGCTTTGTCAACACTACAAGTCCTCTTTGTGACCCATGACCATCTGATGACCTTGCAGGCTCCCTAAAGCCACGAAACAAGAAAGTACATTTCAATCACAGGCCTGGCAGGAGGACAGAGGCTCCAGCACAGGTCTGTGCCCCAGGAAACCACTGCATGCATCAGCCTCCCTCCGAACATGCAAGGAAGTGCTGGCTACACGCTGCAGGTGGTGAGCGCAGGTCCTTGCTTGCTGGAAGCCATGGCCTCCACCATGGCTTGGGAAAACTGAACAGAGGTAGGAACAGGGTTAGGCCTGGCTAGCACAGCAGCTGTCCCACTAAGTCACAAGCCCAGGTGTCCCACTACTGTGAAGGCTAATGCAGGGATGTCTTAGTTACTTTTTACTCATTGCTGGGACAAATATCCAACACTCAAAATGAAGGAAGGAA
>NDGN011131513.1:0-10581 GCA_002564285.1 Tympanoctomys barrerae | reverse complement strand
TGGCAAGATGTTCTGCTCCTGAATCAGCTGGGTGGGTCTTGCCTCTAGCCTCTTTGCAGGAAGATCTGCTGAAGGGTTCTGCGCTGGGCCTGCACTCTGGGTCGAATGAGGATCCAGTGGGCCTCAGGCGGTCTCATTCGCACATCGGACCTGCGCTCTGGGTCTGTTCAGGATCCCGAGGGCCCCGGGTCGTCTCACTCTGCTCATTTTTTAAATTGATTCTTTGAATTTTGTGGGTCTGATTTTTAAAAACTCTATATATTCTGGACAGAAATCCTTTGTCTGAGGGACAGCCCGCTAAAATTTCTCCCCCATTTCTGGGCTTTCTTTTTCCTCTGTTGGTGATTTCTTTCTGAGCGCAGAGACTTTTCGAGAAGAAGAGAGCACAGGACGGCCTCACCACTCCCTCCCTGCGGTGCTGCCGTCTCCTTAGCGCACAGCGAGCGCGCATCGGGGAGGGCCAGTCCCGTTCTGCGTGCTTCATTAACCTTCCCGGACTCAAGAACTCTCAGCTGACTCTCAGCGCAGCCAGGGAAGGTCACCAGCCAGGTGGCTGGCCTCGCTGAAGCGGCACTTTGACTTTCAAGTTCCAATCGTCCTTCTTAAGAAAGTGCATATTTTCCTGGCGTTCAAGTGGAGCCTCATTAGAAGGAGAGCGGAAGTAGGAGACCAAGCTGCAGCCACGCGGTCTCTCAGCGGTGCTCTCCAAGGTGCCACGAGGTCGCAGGGAAGTCACCTGCCCGGGAGCCCCCGTGGCTGCAGTGGGTCCACGCGGCTGTCCCCTGGGTGCTGTCCCCATCACAGTCGCCTCCTTCCTTCCCACCGTGTGTTCATTTCAGCAATACGCTCATCACAAAGTGAAAGCTCAGGAAAATAGAAGAAATGATTGAGACAACAGAGATACAAGCTTTGTGTCGCAGCTCAAGGGGATAATTTATTTTTCATCTCCTCCCTATTTCTCAAAATACAGAATCCCGGCAAATAGTTTATAAAGGAAAACAACAAGCAGAAGAGGCAAACTTTGCAATTTATTAACTCAACCATGAAAGTACAGAAAATAAGGAGGGCTTGGCTTACTCCGAAAAGTCAGATTGAACCTATTGCACGAAAGCATGGTGCTGCACCAATCTAATGAGTTTTCAGGCAAATGAGGCATGAAACACTGTCAAAATATAAAACCAGTAAAATGCCCAAATTACTCTTTAATGCCATTATACAATTTTATCTTATTGGGAGCTGGTAAAGACTAGATCATTTCTAAACCTGTATCACTAGCAAAGTAAGTGAAATTATTGTAAAAAGAATTTATTAGGATGATAAGCAGTAAATAGCGGCACATCAAAAGCAAATGAATGCTCAACTAGAGAGCCACATCTGCCCAATTCATAAGAAACCGTTAACTGCACACATCCCTGCTTCAGTTCTCCAGTCCTTATGAACTCAAGTTAATACTGAATGGACAAGATGGGGTGGCAGATGAATACCGTTGAGGAGAGCCTAAGGCTGAAATACAATTTTCTTTTAAGAAAAGATGGAATTACTTACAAGTTGTATTCAGAAGCTTGTTTTCAAAATAACAAGGAGAGTATCTTTCGCCTAGAGATTTTCCTGGAGTTGTTCTGATGCCAGGCGGGAGTGGATGAGCAGAACGTTTCCCGTGAGCTGCGTGAGAGCCTTTGTGCAAAGCTCCGGGTAACGTTTCCAGGAGTGAAAGGTGAACATGATTCATTCTAGCAACATTGGTTGTGTTAGGGTACTAGCAGGCTGTTAATTACTGCCAAATTCTTTTCAGTTGAATAGGAGCTGGCAGCTCATAAACTTTTACAGACTTCATTTATGTGGCTATTTGGATCTACTCAGGTGCTATTTGTAATTGTTCCTACTGATTGGCTATCACAGAACCAACTTTGTTTCCCAGTGGTTACACTGCGGATGTGATTTTGTGTTGCTCAGTGTTGACATTCTTGCTGCCCAGAGTGTATGGACAGGGCCGTCCACCTGGCTTCGTGTGGCTCTGATGGCATCTTCCCATCTGCGCAGACGTGCTCATCCTGAAGAAGGGTGTGCTAGTCCTTGTCACCTTGTGCTGAATTAAATGTCCTGATGCTCAGGAATCCTGATGAGAGAGGCGTCTCAGCTGTTTTCTCTTTGCTGGGACCAAATACCCAGCACTTAGTTGTGTTCAGGGAGTCAAGGCTTATCTTAGCTCACATTTTGCAGAGGTTTCAGCCCGCAGCCTGCTTGTTCCAGGACTGAACTGTGTGGAGGAAGGGCATGGCAGAAAAGAAGGTTCACCATAGGGCAGGCAGGAAGCAATGGTCCTTCCCTTTGCCTTCCCTCTTTCTTCCTTCCAGGCCACTAACCTATCTGCTGGCATCACCATAGCCTGGGTGGACCTTCCTTCTTCTGGAAGTGCATCGCCCACTCCTAGAATTGTGTCACACCAGTGAGTGGACTGGCCACACGCCCACGATTCCCTCCCTTCTCAGATCCCCGCTGCAATGGCTTGAGGCTTCGTGGCCTCTAGCTATGTGCAGTGGCAGTGGCTATCTGAAGAAGGAGCCGAGCCAGCAGGCAGAGAACTCTGAGCCTCTGGCTCTGCAGGAGCTGGAAGTTGCTCCTTGGTGCTCAGGGCGCAGCCGGTACCCAGGTACCTGCTCCCACATCACCGCAGCCCTCCCAGGCCCTAGTACCACCACCGGGCAGCCAGCCTCGTGGATCCACGCCTCGCCTTTCCTTTCGCGCTTTGTGCTCTGCACTCTTGACGACTGCAGTGCCGTGTCCTGCCCTGAAATGGTTGTGTCCTTGCTTTCCTCCACAGCTCACGCAGCCAGTGTGGCCGCTCAGCCTGAGAAGGGTCTGGTGAGATGACATTTCCAACTGATCATTCTGAATGAGTTACAGCCTCTCTCAGCACACAGCCAGAACTGTACCTAAGCTGGAGCAAAGTCTGCCAGAGTCCTCAGAGTCTGCCTGTGCTTTTGTGCTGCTAGAACACTGGTCCTAAGTCCCTGTGCCTGTCGGCTTTCTGTCCCTGTGGGACAAGGCATAAGGAAGCAGCTTCAGAGAGAAAGCCTGACTTCGGCTCATGGTTCCAGAGGTTCCGGTCCGTGGCCAGCTGGTGAAGCAAAAGCTTGCATTGGGGGGCATGATGGGGCCAAGCTGCTCACCTCATGGTGCCTTGTAAGGAGAGTGGGAGGGAAAGGGTGGGGCTGGGACCACAGCAGGCCCCCAAGGCTGCGGCCCAGCCCCAGCCCCTCACCAAGACCCCACCTCCTGCTCCCAGGCATCCATCATCTCTGTCCCAGCGGCACCATCCCGTGATCATCGACAGCTTGGTCCAGGTCGCATTGGTCATCTGTGATCAGGCTCTCCGAGCATGTGTGGGACACGGATATTCTTACCACGCCAGTCTCTGTCGCCTGCAAGTGGGCAAAGCGCCACAAAACCTTTCATCATTCGCTGTGTGCTTCCCTTACTGGGACTAGGAGCAAATGGCTCTGGGGTTTGTTAGTAAGTGTGGGGAGAATGAGACAAATCTGTTTCCACACGAGAAGTTTGTTTGTTTAGCTGGATGCTAAATTAAGCAGATGTGTTGGCTGATACAATTCTGACATGCTCCTCTGCCCCGCAATCTTCCAAGAGGAAGGGAGGGTCCCCCAGGCAGGCCTCCACATCTGTGTGCCATGCACATCTCCTTGAAGAGCTGCCAGAGAGCTGGGCGGGGCACGCCTAATTCTGGCTACTGAGCACCCCGCCTGATCTCTCCTTGGCTGGAGAGTAGCCTGGGTGAACACGGTCGTGGTGCTGATCAAGGTGTCCCTGTGCTAATTCAGACTGTTCTATCTTCCTTTTAAAGTTTTCTGCCAAATCTGTGATGCTGCACATCAGCAGGAAGAAGCCCCGCCCACCTGCAGGTCTACAAGGTGACCTGTCTGGAGCCAGGACAGACCGGGGCCTCATCAGATGCTTTCTCAGTGACCCCAGTGCTCCTTGTCCCGGGTGTGCTCTGTCAGTTTTAGGGCTTTCTTCAGGGCTGCTGGCAGAGAGTCATGTGAAAGACCTGAGCAGAGAAGGAGGTGCTTCTGGCAGATTCCCAGTGAGCAAAGCCGAGGAGGAGGGACGCAGTGTGGATGGACGGGCTCTAGGCGGTGCAGACTCCCCCAGGCCTGGCCTCTGCTGTCAGCTGCTTGCCTTGCTCTGGTCTTCCTGGAGGCCTTGGATGTGGCTGCCGAGGACTGCAGCCCAGCACACTCCTGGCTTTGCCACTGGCCCAGAAACTCTGTGCTCTTCCTGGGGTGTGGGGCCCTGCCCCTCCATCACGTACACCCTGACTCATCCCAGTGGGGGCTAGCTGAGAGTGGGAGATGGCCCAGGATGAAGCACAATTCTGAGAGGAAGCAGAGGACAGGAGAAGGACTAACTCCCCAATAAGCAATGTCCCCCTCACTATTCCCTGTGCTTTCTGTCCCCTCAAGTCTCTTGCAGAGGCTCCCCCAGCCTCCTTTCACCCCCAGCCCAAGCCTGAGAGATGAAGAGGTGTCAGCCAGTGAAGGTGAAAAGAAGGACATGCATGCACCCGCCTGTGACCCCCAGGCCAAAGGAACCGTGCGCCACCCCTCAGGCGCTGGGAAGAGCTACGCAGGAGCAGCTGTCCTTCAAGCTTGCTGCTTGCAAGGGAGTCAGTTTACCAGGGGTGATTTGTGTCCATCTGGGATGATTTCTTAAATCTCTTCCAGTCCAATGACTCTGGTAATTGTCCTTGTGTTGACTAGCCTTGCACTTGTGACATTTAAACTCAGTCTCAAATTAGTCTCTTCTGTCCCCTTCTGGGATACTGAAGAGAAGGGAGCAAGGATGGTCCATGTCTGCTCTTCCTTCAGGTCATTGCCTATGTGGATAGCCCTGTAATTTTATTAAGATTTTGAGCAGTAGTGTTCTGCTGCCACTAAAATTTTGTTAGCCTTGCTTAATGTCAGTGAGTGGACTAGACTTGAATAATTAAAATAGATTAAAGTGGAGTTATGAGTTTTATTTGGTATGGTTTAATTCAAATTAACACAAATCAGATTGCTTTTAACATTTTATATCTACTAATGTCTGTAGCATGATGATATCAGTGGAAAGTTCATAAAATTTCAGGGCGAGAGATATAGAGATTTAAGAATCAATACCTACTCTTCTTTCTCCCTGTATTTTAGGGAAGGGTCTACAGGTGTGCAGGGTCTCTAGTAGATTGGACTTATAGTGATCCTCCTGTTTACAGCCTCCCAAGAGCTGGGATTATAGGCCCATGCTACCATGCCCAGTCTTAATTGCAGTCTCAACACACCCCGGGGGTGGGGCCTGCATGGCAGACCCGGGGATTGAACCCCTGGCCCCTGTGCCTGCTTGCAGGTGCTTTAATCCACTGAGGCATTTGGTCAGCCCAATACGTAACTCTTTCAAAGTTGAGGAAAACAGAGGGCTGAACTGTAAGGCCCCTGGGTCAGTTGCAAAGGTAGGTGTCCCAAGTCCCCGTATGCTGGGGCTTTTTCTAGTTTACGTCGATGCCTCTTAAATCTTGAGTCTGATGGGTCATTAGAAAACTTAGATTTCATTGATTTATTTAGGTTAGTCAGTGTTGGGGAGAGGGTCAGTGTGTTCCACACTCATAGCAGGAAGCGTCAGGGGAATGTTGAAAGATGCTGGCCCAGAATCTTCTCCCTTCGTTACATGGTTTATTTCTCTCTCCTCTCTCCTCACCTTGCTCCTTCCCTTCTCCTATGCAGTCACCATTGTAAGTCCAGCTTCTTGGAACTAGCATATTCCTCCAAGAAATGAACCTTTATGTCAACAGGAGCTTTGCTTGAGAAGCACAGACACACTGGCACAGCATGATTTGTCAGTAATCGGTGAAGCTCGTGGGGGTCAACATGGACATTTCTCTCATTCACTTCAAAACAGCCCTGGATTTTTAGAGAAAAAGAGCTTACAGTTGCTTATGCTTTCAGAGTCTCTTGTAGATGTTAAAGGCCTTTCATACATAGATGGTCTTAATTATGGTTGCCAAATTTAGAAAAAAAAAAGTAGTTAAATTTGAATGCCAGACACACAACAAAGAACTTTTCAATGTATGTTATAAATGTTGAGCTAGATATACTTGCACTTAAAGTTATCTACCATGTATCTGGGCATTAAGTTTGTCTGAGCCGTCTATATTTTGCTTGCCATCCTGTATTAGATTTTCTGATGGTCCTCTGCAGTTGGCAGGACAAGGACCTTGAATCTGGGCGTCCTTGAGGTGTCGGGTCCTCCACCGTGCTTGGTGTGGTGTGACATTCAAATTCTGGGGCCTGCTGGTAAGGACACTAGGGTGTGGCTATTGGAAACAGCCCTGCAGTGTGACGCATGTAATAACAGGATAAAGAATGGGGCCTACGGAGTACTGAGCACTCTTGGCCAACAGAAAAGGCCAAGAGTTCCTTCTTGAAGGACCAGAGAGATAGCTCAGTGGACTAAGCGCATGCTTAGACAAATGCAGGGACCAAGGTTCGATCCCTGGCACCACATGCCGTGCTGGCCCGGCTCCAGGTGTGCTGAGCTGGCCACTGACATGGGATGTGGTGGTATATGCCTGTAATGCCAGCACTGGGAAGGCTGAAAACAGGAGTGAGTTTGAGTTGCATAGTGAGACCCTGTAGCAAATACATAAAAAAAGAAAAAAAGTTTCCTCTTAAGCCATATGCCAGAGGTGGTGGGTGATTCCTGGATTCGTTTAGTGCATTCGTCTGCTTGGGGCTGCTGTAACAGAAGCATGACCAGGGGCTCTGCCCAGGCCTCTCCACTGGGGCACACTCCTGTGGTGACTCCAGCCCTCGGGGGCCAAGCCCCCTCACATCAGTGCTTCCAAACAGGAACACCAGGAGGTGGGGACATGCCTTCATCTGCAGCATGAGGCGAACTGTCCCCACAGGAGAGGAGGGAAGTGCCTACAGAAGAGGAGCTGCTAAGGTCCTAGAGAATCCTATCTTTATGGTCGTTTTCCCTTGGGCTTTTTTTTTTTTTTTTTTTTTAAATGTATTTAGTACAGAGTCTCACTACATAGATTGGACTTGTAGTGATCCTTCCTGTTTTTCAGCTTCCCAAGCACTGGGATTATAGGCACGCACCACCACGCCCAGTCCTAATTGTGCCAGGGGGCTGGGCCAGCACAGCAGGCGGGGGGTCGAACCCCAGGCCTCTGCATCTGCCTAAGCAGGCGCTTTGATTCACTGAGCTATCTGGCCGGCCCTTCTCATGGTATGTTTTTGTAAAACTCTACAAATTAACCAATGATTAATTGGTTAATCAAAACTTCAAAAAGTAAAATAAAATGAAGGAAAAAAATTGAAACAGTATTTTTCTTTTTCTAACCCTAATATATTCAAATAATATTAGGAATTCTTTAAAGATTAAATAAGCACTATAATCTCACACACATTATAAGCATTGTTATGCCACTTTAGATGTGTAAACTTTAAAAAGTAAATCAAGACACCATTATTTATATCATTAGTGATTGTGATGTTGAGGCTTGGCAAGCCAACATGCCTGGCTTGGGACCTGCTCTGAGGGCAGAGGGCCCCGCTGCTGGGCATCTGGGCTCGTGGAGTCCTGGCCTTGGCTGCCCCTCCTCTCTGCTGCTGTCCCCTGCTCTGCTTCCAGTCTCCCACGAATGAGCGCTTTGGTCTACCATACCCGGCTGCCATGCTCCTGCCCCAAAGCCGGGGGCCATGGGGTGAATCCCTTAGAGCCAGGAGCTAGGCTGAGCCTCCTTCCTGTAGTATTTGGGTGTTCAGCACTATGTCCCAGCGATGGAAAAGCTGAGTGACATAGTGAGCAGGCTCGTCCTGCCATCAGCGCTGACCGCATGTCCAGAGACCGCAGGGGATGCCGCCTTGCACATCAGGAAGTCCGCATCAGTAGCTCTGCCGGCACTCCCCTTTCTTTAGAAAGAGCTGATGGATAGATGAACCCTGTGCTTCTAGAGGGTAGTTTTCACTATTGTATTTTGGGAGCTAATTTATGATGGGATCAGAAGCATAAGATCTTTTGCACGTCTCTAAGGTCTTTTACTCTGTCCAGGAAAATTGTGTCCATTGGTTGTTTCGTAACATTTCAGTTACAGAGCAGCAGAGACCTTGCTGTCCATGGGCTTTGCCTGTGGGATGCCGGCCTCTACTCAGAATTTCAATAAGGATTTGTCAGATAGAGGAAAGAGAGATGGCAAAAGCATTTTGAATCTTGCTCTCACGTCATGTATAAAATTAAAAATCACTGCAGCTGGCAACGGCCAGCATTACCTAGGTGGACATCTTTCTCGGCTTGCGTGGTGATCAGCACCGTCCTTTACATTTCCTGGTCACCCATGTGAGAGACGATTTCTAAGTTCATGAGTTTCTTGTTATGAAGCATTAGGAAGCACAGTTGTGCGTTATCATACACAAGAGAGCACCCGACCCTGTTACTCAGCACAGTCACACACACACCCGGCTGTGTGCACATACGCCCTTCCCACACAGCTTTACTCCTATGGCTTTCTCTTTTAGGAGCAGGATTTGTGGGCCATGGAGAATACACACAAAATTTACAGTTGTACATGATTCCAAATGACTCTCCTGAAAGGCTGTATCAATCTAAACATTTAATAGCGGTGGATATTATTGAGGGTTTTAATATTTAGCCATATAAGCAAAATCAAGTATTGTTTATTTTTTTGATTAATGAATTTGAATGTCTCTTCACATGTTAGTAGATTATCTTTCTTCATTTGCTTCTTTTGGAATTACCAGTACATATTGCTTCATTATTTTTCTATTACTGTTTGCCTTTCCTTTATTGATTTGTAAAAGCTTTCATTATATTAACATGCCAACGTTCTATTCATTACATATGCTCCAAATATTTTTGTTCCATTTCCTTGAAACTTGGTTTATCATCCTTTCATGGTGGTAGTTCAATCTATCCATCTTTCCTTTGTGTTTTAAAAAAATTAAAAATTATTTATTAGGTACAGGGTCTCAATACACAACTCAGACTCAGTGATCCTCCTGTATCAGCCTCCCCAGCACTTGTATTACAGCCATACACCATCATGCCAGTTTTGGGGCTGGCATAGTGTCCCCGGAGTTTCGGGGCTCACACAGTGTACAGTACCAGGCATTGAACCTGGGTCCTTTGTACTTGCCAGGCAAGTACATTTTGCTTTAAACATATGTTGACAGCCCAAGTTTATGGTAAAGGGACTGTCACCTGAATTCCCTTCTAGTTCTTTTATCTTTCCATTCTACCGTGAAATTCTGTGCAGACTCTACACTCTCCCTTCTTCACTCTCTGCCTAGAAGTTTCCTAAGGACACTGAAAAATTTTAGTGTTAAGATTGCAAAGCAGTAGAGCAATCTTTTTCCTTTCTACATTAGAATTTCACAAAGGATCATCAGTCTTCCTGAAGGTCCATGATGCTAATATTTTGAACTTCAGTATTGGAGAAGACCAGAAATTTGTATTGTGTTTGCCAGGGACCCTCTGCTGTGCATTCAGGGCTAATCCGCCCCTCAGCGTGGCAGCCTGTCCCCATTCTGCCTCGCTGGTGACCTGCATACTAGGTTTTGAGGATCAGCCTTGTCTTCTGGGGGAAAGGCCTCTCTTCAGCTCCAGGTATTCCTGTGGGAGTGACTGTTGCGGTCACCCTTACCTTGTCCTAGCTCAGGGGTTCATGTGACCCCAAATGGGCTTGAGACAGTTTCTCAAAATTTGACAAATTAGCTCTCAGGGGAGAGGAGAGAAGGTTATATGTTCCTTTGGAGGAGAAATTGTATTGCAAATATAAGTTGGCATTGTAACATCCTGGACTTATTTTTATTTATTTACTTTTTTACTTATGTAAAAGAAATTGATTTCAACATGCAAAGAAACAAGATTGAGACCAGAGACAAATCTACCATCAGTATTCAGCTTCAGCTTCAAGAGATGTCCCTAATGAATTCATTTCTCTCTTTTTAAAGCTAGGTGGACTTATTAATATTTCTTGTCACTTTCAACTAAAAGATTGTTGATTGATAACTCAATAAAGTCACAAGACTTACAAATCCAAGGTTATTGCAGGGCAGAGATTGATTGTTAGATTTTAAACCTAGTATCAATCTGGAAACAGGTATAAAATGTGAAAGAACCTAACTGAACAATGAGACAATGTTTTTTAGTAAAAGGGCTTTGGGAATTATTTTCAGATTTGTCTTTGACTGATTGTGAAAGTTGCGGAAGGCAGGCAGCACTGGGGTGACGCTGGAAGACGCTGGCCTGTTGCTAGCAGCGCCCTCCGCCACACGACTGTGTCCTTGCCTGTGCCTGGGGTGGACGTTGAAGGGTGGCGGCGCGGTTGCTGGCGCCTAGGGCTCCCCGTTTCCGGGATGGTTTCTGATATGTGCCGCGCCGCGGTATTCACACACTAGTCTTCTAAAATTGAAGTGGCACACGCGGTACCACTTTAAGATGCTAGGCATTGCTTTCCAGAGGAAAAAATGCTTCCACGTTGTTATTTTCTAATTTTGCAGTTTGTCC
>NDGN011131488.1:0-12720 GCA_002564285.1 Tympanoctomys barrerae | reverse complement strand
AGAGAGAGAGAGAGAGAGAGAAAATCTGAACCTCTGCAAATCTATTTAAATCCATTCATTATCCCTTAGATTGCTGAAATTTTTGTTGCATCAGAATAGAAATTCCTACACAGTTTTCCTAAACTGCTTTAGAGAGAAACTAAGTAAAATAAATATCACCAATTAAATTTAAAGAGCGCAAATTAACCAAACAACTGCAAAGGAAGTCTAGGGTTTTCCAAACAGATCTCTTCTCTAAAAATGTTTATAAACAGGACTTATACCAAGAGCTCATCAAAATTAACAAACCTTCATTGTGCTGATGGAAATACATTTGCAGTTGATGTGCTTGGCCAGAACATTTAGAAATTGTCTTCCTGAGTCCATGTCAATTAAACAATAACAAGATAAAAAACTGTCAATATCTACAAAATTAGCCAGGCCTAGCAAAGATGAGAACAGGAAAACACCTAGAATTCAGTTGTTTGTAGAAAGTTAATTGAAGTCAGAATGGCTCTGTGATTTCTCTCTGCTCCCTGCAGGGGGGAAAAACACCTAACACTTAGGCCATTTTACACAGAGCTATAAAATTTCATTTTTCAGTCACAGATAATTAGGTCTAGAAATCCCTACAGGAGGAGCAGCAGGGGCTTTGCAAATGTAAATTCTAGTTGAGTTTCTTGGCTTGGCAATGATAAAGGAGGCATGCGGGAAACTGACTGGAGTCCAAGTAGAATGTTCCTATCCAGGCTCTAGGCCCTGAAGGGACACACGTCCATGGCCCAGGACACCAGGAGGCTGAGGCTGGAGAACTGCAATGGGATCAACTTGGCAACTTAAGTAGATCCTGTTTCAAAATAAAAAATAATAACAGACTGGGTATTTAGCTCATTGTTAAGGCATGGCCTGGGTTTAACCCTCCATATGATGAGAAGAAGAAAAAGGAAGGAAAATGGGTGAGCAGTAGAAAGTTAATTGAAGTCAGAATGGCTCTGTGATTTCGGATTTTTGGGTGAGCAGGCAGGCAGTTGGGCAGGTTGGCAGGCAGGTGGGCAGGCAGGTAGGCAGGTGGGCAGGTCCGCTGGATTGATCGTTGGAAAATTTTCAACTCAACATGTTTTAGTTTCCCGAACTCTAAAGTATCTACCTCACAGAGATGTTGAATTAAGCAGCAAAATATAAACTTATTTCATAATGCTATAGATATGGTTAGTAATAGACATTTTAAAACATGAATAAGGTCAAGATGTGGGTTCCTTACGTAAGTAAGTCCAATAGAGCCATTAAAAAGAGGTAAGTCAAAAGGCAGAAAACAAATTCGTAGCCCCACTTCCAGCCTCTTAAACCCTCTGACCAGCTTCAACTGAGATCCCTACTGAAGTTCAGTCGGCTACTTTACTGGAAGCATTGAAGCCAGTTTACACACTCGTTTTTCTATTTCCCTAAAGCTAAGTTTTCTCCCTTCACTCACTTTTCAAGACAAAAATCCGAAACATCAGTTCTTGTGATGCCTGTTCTCCCTTCAGCCCAAATAGGAATCCAGTTTCTACAGTGACTGAGCTCCTAGCACCCCTACTCAGACTGCTGTAGATAGGATCTTCTAAGCGTTTGCATCAAAAATGTATTTTCTTCTCTCTGGCTTGAGAGATCAACCATAGCAATTTGCTGGGAAAATAGCTTCAGCAAAAGGCAAGGTACAAAGCTGAAGCATGGAGAGAAAATATTTTCATTTTACAGAACTCAAGGAAGATTTACTTGGGAATTAAGCAGCCTAAAGAATCCTAAGGTCTATTTCCTCCTGATGGTCATGTTGCCCTTTAAATAAAGAAAATATGGTTTACTGATATTGAAAACAAACAAACAAAATTTCTCAGGCAGCAAATGTTAGGACAGGGGTTATCTACTTGAATACCTTCAGGCACCAATACCTCTCATGCCAACAGCCATAACAACCCACATGTCTGGTCTGTGGTACATTGGGCATCGCTGGGGCCCAATGGGAGGGTCTAATCGCAGTCTCTGAGATAAAGTTATGGAGGCAGAAAACATTATACCAACACTCCTTCAAATAGGAAAAATGAGGCATACTCTTGAGAAAATGGTAGGGATGACCTGTAAAGTTTTCCCCAATAAAGTGATGGCACTTGGCCAACTCCATGAAAGTAAATTAAATGGAATTAGTGTCTGATCTGGTGATAGATTGAATATTCACCTTTCTGTCTCCTAAATCATACATGTGAAAGTAAAATGCCACTTTGTGGGCTATTTCATGCTATGTAAATACAAATAAAAGCATCTGAGAAAGCCAGGGGAAGGAAACAAATTTGTTAAATGGACACTACATGTCAGGCATGACACTCACTGCTTTTGTATTTGGTTAGTATAACAAATGCACGAACTATATCTCATTTCCATTATACAATGTGGAACCTGAAATTCACATGAAAGAGCTGCAAGGTCAGAGAGCGAATGGCTCAGTCTCTTAACACGTCGGAATTACAACCTGTGACTTTAGGACGTGGTCTACTCCTGTGGTTGCCTACCTAAGAGCACACTCAGATTTCAAGCTCACTCCAGTACGTCTACTTAGTTCAGATGACGGGAGAGAGGAGAGTGTGGTCCAGCATGCTTTCTTTTCTCTCTCACCATTCTCCCTTTCTATTTCTATCCAAGAGAGGGCATAACTTCTATGCGATTACTTCAGATCTTCTAACACTTTCATAAGAGAGTTGGAACTTAAAGATTAGGGGTAGGTATGAGTTCAAAGCCAAACTCCTTTTTTTTCTGACCAAGTGCAAGGATGGGGAACACCCAGATTAATTTCAGACACCTACAAAAAACCTTTAAACTCTTCCAATAGCTGTCATTAATTCTTTTGTTCTCTCCCTGTTTGTAGAAGAATTCTGACTTATTTGAGTAGAATACTACTTTTAAAATATGAACTAGTTTGTGCATCCTCTTTATACTAGTTGTATACATGATAAGATAGTACCACAGGGAAATGAATATTTCTCTAAATGGTTATGTTCTAGGGACTATGAAGGTTAATTTATAGAAAGTCCATAGACTACAACTTGGGACATTGCAATCCCCGAGTAAGAGGCGATTCAATCTGCTCTATTGGTTGTTTTCCCTGTGTGCATTTCTCATCAGTGACTTGTCAACCAAGTAGACAGTGTACCAAGGCCATCACTACATAGTACTGTGTTCAATGATTACATTAACTGCCCTCTGTAATGCTACATGTAACAGACATGCTCCAGACAGGGCTAGAAATTACTTACTGGGCAAATGTACCTACCTTTTTCCAAAAGGAATTTTTTTGCCAAGAAACTATGAAGATAGTTAAAAACATGGCTCTAGGAAGAAAATTACACTTAGACACTTAGATTCTGTTAGGGAACAAGCCAACAAGGATGCTATTAGTGACCGTAGTGTGTGAAGTCTTATGGCAGTGACATCACAAATCAGCATTTGATAATGTCACTATTTGAGATACGGTGTAATGGTTTATTAATCACTGGCAGTTTTAAACTGCCATATGAACGTTAAAGCAGTTAAGATGGATCCATTTGAAGCTGGCAAGATAGCTCAGCAGACTAAGCCCCTGCTTAGACAAGCACAGGGACTATGGTTTGATCCCTGGCACTATATCCTGCACTTGTCCCCCCCCCCCCAGGACACGCTGAGCCAGCCACTGAGCCCTGGCGCGATGGTGCAAGCCTATAATCCCAGCACTAGGGAGGCTGAAAATCACAACTCCTAATTTCTAACTACTTTCAGTGTATCCTCTCACCAAATAAAATGATTCAAACTACTGGACAAAACTTGAATAAAGGCAATATAATGAACACTATCAAAATAACATATTTTATATTAGAGATTACAAATACCAAATTGATGTTTGAAAAATACATTATTTATTAGGTTTCTAGAACTTGTCATTCAGAATATACTTATTCTGTTTGATGAATGTGTATCATTTAAATACATATAGCAAAGATTATTAGTATATCTTCATCAATACTACAATGTACATGGGTTATGACAAGAACATTTATATACGTTAAGTATAGCTTTTAAAAAGTCATTGAAGCATATTTCAATATTTTCTAATGTGCTACAACTCTAGGTATCATCCATAATTTAAAAGGAAGCAAATCCATGAACTTCAGGGTAAATAAAGTTAATTGCAACATTTCCCCACTTCATACATTAGCTTCTCTGTGTCTTACTAAGAATGAGTTGCTCGTGACTCAATGTCTAGGCTTCTCACCCCAGAAACCAGGTTTATTGGTCACAGTTCTCCAGAGAAACAACTAGTAAGGAAACAAAATCAATACATGTATACACATATGCATACATATGCACTATATAGTGTATATATATGAATTGGTGCCCAAGATCATGCAGGCTAAGTTTTAAGATCTCAGTCAGGAAGCCGCATGTCCAGCAGGCCAACACGCAAGGCCAGTCCCTGTCCAAAGCCCTGAGGACCAGGCAAGCTGATGGTATAAGATTCAGTCCGAAGGCCTGCTCTTTCCAACCTGAAGTGGAGCGATGCTCACCGCAACCCCAAGGGCCCCAGGTGAAGCCCTCGGGCGGAAGGAGTCCACTTTGCCTTCTCCCAATTCAGGTCTTCATTTGGTTCACTAAGCCCTGCCCATGTTAAGGAGCGCAGTTCGATCTACAGTTGAAATGTTAATCTCATCCAGAAGCAACCTGGCAGCTATCCCTAGAAGAATATTTGATCAAATATCTGGCCTAGTCAAGTTGACACACAAAATTAAAATATCACACAAGATTAACACATTGAGTAATGCTTAATCTGCATTTTAGAGACTGTGACCTCTGAGAAGTTTGACCAGTTCTCAAAGGGGAAGCAGTAAGGAAAAATAGCAGATGCCCTATAGCAATATACACTTCGCTTAGCTTTTCATTCATTCAGTAAACACTGTGTAAGCACCCATGTCATTCACTAATGCATCCAAATATGTATTGACTGCCTCTTGTGTGACAGGCGTAACTCTATTGATTGGATTGTGAAGTTACTGTTTTAAAGAATATGATATAGCCTTTTCCCTAAGTAGCTCACAGTTAAAATACACAGAAAAGTAAATAACTGAATAACACAATAGAACTGCTATAAATAGAATGCAATATTGGATGATGCAAGTATCAATTATGAAATCCCTCAAGAGTACAGGAGTAAATTAATTCAGAAGACGTTGGAGTGAGTTCATCCTGTGGGTTTTGGAACACTACCTGGATAAGTGAACATAAGCAAAAATGGTCCTAAAATGTAAATTGTTTTTCAGGATCCTGCATTTCACAACTTAAGTTTTGCTTTCTCTAGGCATATTTAATAGAAGCACCATTATATATCCTCCTAATGTGTGGATATTTGTGTCTTTTCCTCTCCAACCTTCTATTAACAGTGAAAGTTTTCAAAAGACCTTGAACTGCCAAGAATCCTTTGTCAAAGGCAACACGGAACCTTGCAGTCTGCTTGTTTCGGGCGCTCAGCACTTGTTTTACTTGTTAGCTCATTTTTCATTTTCTCTTTCTGGGTCAGGTTTAATCTAGGATTTTTTTGGAGGAGAGGGTTGAGGGTTGAGAATTATATAAACTTTTAGCTTCTCCCTTCTGTTGCATTAAAATATTTGAATGATGTGTTGGTAGGTGACAATACACCTCATTTATTGATGGATGATTTTCAGGGTATTTGACTGAACCCTATTCTGACAATCTTTATTTTATTCAACAGTATGAGAATAGTAAGAGATAAGAAAACTTACTTTACACTTACTATATCCCAAGCATGTGCTTATAGGCGACATCTCAATGCTTACAACTGCCCTGCCAGAGAGCTGTTATTTTTCCTGTTCTTAAAGATGAACTGTGCCTTTGTCCTCTTCCTCACCTCTATTCCCAGAACTTCTAGTTCATAGTTACAGGTTATGACACAGAAGGAATAACACTGAGTTGGAAGTCAGGAGCTCTGGCTACAGCCATAACTCTCAGACTTGCCATCCGACCTTGGGTAGGACACCTCCTGTGGTCATGATTTAGTGACCTTGTGTGGAAAATGAGAGCATAAATGCTATGAAAGATGGAGCACTTGATGGAACTGCTCTCTGAAGAAACACCTTGTGTGATAAAACCAAACCCTCTGATTCCGCTTTGCATTCAGGTTCATGGGTGGCCCAGGGGTGTGTGCAAATTAAATTTTTGCAAATTGACTTAACAGGTTAAGGATACCTATAAGAAGGAATCTTCTACTCAAAAGACTACTGTAGAGCACTGTAGTTATTCTGGAAGTGAGTGCCGACTCTAGACCTGAACTGCTTAGGTTCAAGTTTTGGCTCTGTTAATCAGGAGTTATATGGCTTTATAATGCCAGCTAAACACTTTGTGACTCAGCTTCCCCACCTGTAACACTCAGATAACTAATAGAGGATTATCACAAAGGTTATTGTGAGCATCACTTAAGATGTCACTTGTAAAGAAAATGTAGAACAGTACTGGCAAGCGGTAGCAGGTGAGTGTGTGGAAGGTGAATGTTAATATTACCTTAATGCACCCATTTTGAATATTTGGATTTTTTAAATATTAGGTATTCAGAATACACCAATGCATAATAAGATATGAGATTCCTATTAATATGAAGTCTAAAAAGTTTCAATTCTATTTATAGAATGATAAACTATGTTGCTTCTTACTTATAAAGTCATAAAGTAGAGGAAAAGTTTAAAGCTGAAGAATGCTATAATATAGAAGCAACCAGTGGAAGCACATATTGATATAGACATCTTCAAATTGAATGTAGCAATACCTATCTTCATGCATCTTAAAATGTAAAAATATCTGAGGAGCCAGATAGCTCAGTGGACTAAAGCTCCTGCGTAGGCAGACACAGGGCTGGAGGTTTGATCCCTGGTCTTCCATGCCAGCCCTGAACAAGGCATGCTGAGACTGAGATTGAGACTGGTAATGGCGGCGCACACCTGTAATCCCAGTGCTTGGGAGGCTGCAAATGAAGAATCACTACAAGTCTGATCTATGTAATGTGTCCTAAATACATAAAAAAATCTTACTTTGTAATTTGACTTATCATAACTTATCCAAATCAAAAAAAGTTCAAATTCAGGAAAGACTTGTTCCTCAAGTTATTTATTTTGGGGGTAGTGGTGGAGAGAATGTCCAAATATATGAATAACTATTATAAAGCGATTAAAATTGAAATAAGTCCTAATATAGGGGGCAAATATCTAATTGTAAACCCAATTAAATCACATCGACATTTTCAAGATAAAATATGCACAGTCCAACAAAACAATATAGTGCTATGAAGCAAGGCTATATACACCAACATGTTAGCAATCTTCAGTCTTCTGGGACGATAAGTGCTTCCTTTATTTCACTTTTAATTGTTTTCTTTCTAATTTATTTCAATAAAATCATGTTATAAAAATAAAACACCAAAGTACTCACACTTCACAATATTTAAAATGCCAGACTAATACAGTGTCAATGACAAGAATTTACATAGTAATATATCCATTGATGAATCATCTGGGAGCATCACTCTTTTACTGCAAAAATTGGCTTCGACAAAATAAACAAGTGAAGAAAACCATTCTCCTGCATCCCAGGCAGAAAGAGGAGCTAAGCCTCAGGGCGGTGGAGAACGTTGGAGGCCGAGGGAGCTGTCCACCACGAAGGTGCTGACAAGCCTTCTGAGGTCGCGTGAGTGTAAGAGCTCCCTCTGGAGGTCGGGAGAGAACACGCACCCCACTTCCTAGAAGCCAGTCTTCCCTGTTTCCTTCCCTTTACTTCCCTCCCATCCTTTTCTCTGCTTCCCACCTAACTATGGAAATGGGAGCAAGGGGGAATTAAAGCTCCTGAGATGCAGTTAGGTATTTAGTCAAATTAAACTCTTTCACCTCCTCCTTTGTGTTTTAGTCCTTAGAGTTACCCCTTTTTCCTTTCAATTCTCTCTATTTTTTCCCTCTTCTTCCATTTTTAACCTCTGTCCTCCTCTCTCTAATTTCTCATTTAGGAGAATCACCATAGAGAAGACAGGGAAGTTTCTTTCCACTATGTTATTCCTCTCCTTTGAGGAAAAGTACAGTTTATAAATGTCCAAACATTTACTGGCAGAAAAATAGGTTAGAGAATTTTACAAATTTTTCAAGAAGTGTTATCTACCTTGTACATCACAGTGGACATTGAAAGCAAATGCTATGGCTGAAGGCAATAATGGCTCGAATTGCTACATCAACTAAGAACTGTTGGAGCAAGGAGAGATTTCCTAAAGTTTGAACCATATTTTATTGTATGTTAATTATTATATTTAAGATACACAACACACTTCTTTACACTTTTACATAGTAAAGTGGTTACTTTAGTTAAGCTAACTAGTATATCTATTATCGTAACATTACCCTGTGGGTGCATAAGAGCATCTAAATATATGTTATATATGTTTCTTGATCCATTTGCCTATTTATGCATGCCTGGCTGATTCCATGTATGGGCAATTGCGAATAATGCCTGATTACCAGATATGTGAATGATGTCCGACATGCAGATACCTATATGTGGTGCTTATTTCATTTTATCTGGAGCTATTTTTACAAAGGGATCACGGGGACATATGATAGCTCTACTTTTCAAAGTCTAAGGAACTTCAATACTATTTTCACTGTAGATGCACTAACGTGGTTCTCTACTCAATAACTGAGAGCTCCTTTTTATAATAATAGCCATCCTAACACGCATGAGGTGACATTTCGTTGTGGTTTTGATTTATAATTTTCTGATAATTATTAAGTAATTATTAATAGTGCTAAATTAATAATAGTTTGTTTTTCAGATCTCCTTTGGAGGGATGTCTGTTAAAATATTTTGCTCATTTTTAAAATGAAGTGTATTTCCAGTACATAATAAACTGCAGAGAACATCACAGTTGAAGAAATACTTTCAGACTATTAGAAAAATCACAAATACCCCACCTTTTGTATATATGCTGACTGGGAAGCAGGCATGGGAAGGTGGAAGGGGACACAAGGGCTGCAGATCTGTGGCATGAGGCTATGAACAAGATGAAGGAATGAGAAACAACAAGGAAGGCTGGGCCTTGGAATGCCATGCAGAACCTGGTCTTCACAGGTAGAGCAAATCAGTGCAGGGGAGGCAAAGTTCATGCTTGTTTTCTGATAATGATACATAAATTACTGTGAAGAAAAAGCAAGCCTTTGAAACAGCTTCCTTTTCTTGGACAATCCATTCCTACAAACAGGTTTGTAGAGCACTAGCAATGGGCTGGGGCACAAGGAGAGTTGATGGAATAGGAAGATTGGAGCAACGGTATTTTAGAGCCTTTCTCAGGAGAGTTTGTGGTCAGGTTTTTGTGAGAGCTCTGTCCTTTAGGGAAGGCAGTGTGATTACTTCCCTCAACAGACTTGGAGTTCCTGAAACAAAGAACTGTCTTGTGCTTCATGGTCTGCCACAATACCTGGGACACAGCCTAGAAGAGATCACGCTGTCTTTCCAGTCCTAAGTCACTGGTGCATGTTCTCCGTGAATTTTTTTTTTTTGAGCAGAATATATTTATTGGGGGAAAGAAAGCTCCTGCCCAAGAGAGGAATAGGAGGGGGCCCAAGTGAGTTGTCCCCCTCCATGAATTTTTAAAGATAATTTAAATTTCACTTTTATTGCTCTGATTCCACCGGAATCATTATTATATATTTTTCTTTAAATTAGTATTGCCAAAAATATAGTCATTTGACTTTTAAACCATAAAAAAACAAGTTTATAACCACATTTGTTATGCCTAGCACTTGTGTGCTCAGTGAATATTTATTATAAAATGGAATGGTATCAATTTTCATTAATTTTTATACACATGCCTTACTTGTAAATGTTGTCAACATGTACACAGTTCCCACACATTATGTAAACAGTTAGCCTAATAAAGAACTGTAACTTTGAGGAAAATAATGATCCGTCCCATAGCAAGGATGGACAACTTAGCAAATGAACGCTTTTGGCTGGGAAAGAGCTGCCCCTTAGAAGCCATAACTGCTCCCCAGCGTCCCACCTAGGGGAGCTATGAAATAGCCAAGGCTGTATAAAGGCCCTAAGCACTTGGTGAGTATATTCAAACAGTATGAAATAGTGCACGCATCTCATTTAAATTTTGTCCCTCATTACTACACAGCAGTATGTAGAGCAGTCGCTAGTACCGTGGTGATTTTACTGTGAGGAAACTGAGACTTAGAGAGACTATATACCTCATATGTGTGAAATCTAGTTCTGAAATCTGAGCCTGTCTGGTAGGTGTGTTTTCCATGTGACATTCCGTCATCACCTGTCACATGGTGTGGAAAAACTTCACTAGGAGGAAAGAAAGCTAAGTAGAATATCCTACAATTCTCCACATCTAAGATGGGGGCATATTATATTAACCAGTCCATAATTAGCCATCTGGGAAGTATGATTATAATATACTAATGTTATCAATATATAGGGCATATTCAAATTATTATGTTCAAATGTTTGGCAAGATGGGATGAGATAATCCTTCTGTACATATAATCTATTCTTAGAGAATTATTTTCAAAAGAGCAGTATTAACCCACACATCTCATTCAGCTCTTTCACACTATTGACATGAATCTTTCTTATAAGGCAAATTGTTAAACCAATAAAAAGAAAGAGAACTAGAAGGAAGTTAAGCTAATGCAATTAGCCTTCTTCTAAAATAAAGTGTGTGCTCAGAAAAACATCAGTTCCTCCCAACGCGGTTTGAAAAGCAAGGGAAAAATATGACCAAATCAAAGAAACTTTTAAAATCAGCTTGAAGAGCTAAATGCATGCTCAACGACATTCACCACACTAAAGGCTTATCTTATTAGATTATTAACTTGTGTTTAATTTCCCTTGACAAATAACTCACCTTTGTTAATAAGCATTTAGCCCTACAAAGCAATTCGCATAGCCTCGTGGGAATAGATTTTAAACAGTAGCCATTGCTAAGATTGCTATAAGTGCAATTAAAAGAGAGTGGATAGAAGCCTGAGAGAAGGGTGGCAGGCTGCGTGGAGGAGGGGCCCACTAGCTAGTTATGGCTGCTGTTCATTCACCTAGGTCTTCCTGAAAGTGAAGAGCATGCGCATGTGTGTGCGCATGCACACAAACACACAGACACACACACTTCAACAACTCTAAGATCTCTTTGGATTTTTCAAAAGAAGAATCTAACTACTCTTTAGTATGAGTACTATTTTTAAATTGATCCTAAGGTTCAACCTCAGCAAAAACCATGAATGCCTGTTAATAGCCTTACCATGAAAAATTTTTTTATAAAACAGCATTCCAGGATGTTGGAACCAGAGGGGTCTCAGAAATAGCACATCCAAAAAAAAAAAAAAGAAAGAAAGAAAGAAAGAAAAGAAAAAAGAAATAGCACATCCATGTTATTCTCTTATGGAGGAACACCTGAGGCCCCAAATAAAAGAAAACCCTCTAGGCATGGCTAATAGGAGGCAATCCCGACTCTCACACTCTCCAAGCTTACACTACAGCTCGTGTGAATCCCATCCGTGAGGTTGGGTGTGTTTCACTAACTTTCCTGCCTACAGCGCTTGCCAACTGTCCGATTCACTGTCTGATACTATCTTCAGGACAATGGACTTTATGTGGTTTTTCTTCACTTGTAGAAGTGAACTATCAGGTATTTCAGGGTCGCATATTTGCCACAAGGAGAATATAACCAGGCTGAAAGAACCCAGCAGCTTTTTACAAGCAGCACTAAAGAAACCACTATTAATTCATGAGTTTAGACTTCTGGGCAAGTTCTGGGCATCGCTGCCAGGCCGTGCCTTTTCAGGTCCAACATAAAGCTCTGCTAACAAGGACCAATGAATGACAACCTACTTCAAAAAACCTTCCAACCTCATTTCCTTGGAACACTAATCACTTTTACACAAATCCAGGGTAGACCAGTTATCTGCTACAAACTTCACTGAGAACCGTGCTACTTTTTGATAAAATGGTGATTTGCTAGTTCCAATTGTGTAAGCTCAGGAGCAGTCACACAACTGGGGACAACATAAGTTCAGTTCCAGATTTTCTGTCTAAGATAACAATAAGCCTGGACTCCTCAGGAGCACTACCTCGCACACTGGTGTGCTCCGCTGCGCGGGGGACACGGCTACTGCCCCAGGTGCTCTTGCGCTGGGCTGGCTCCGTGGGGGTAACCTGTGCAGCTCAGGAGCTTCCAAAGCGGGGCTCAGGGGCTCAGGGGCTCTGTCACTATCTAAATGCCCCTGGATCCCAAGCGGAGAGCCTAGCAAGGCGCCCCCTTTCCTGGCGTAGCTGCTCCGGAGCTTTGGTTCGCCAGACACAGCGTCCTGTGGCCACCGACCCGCAGCTCAGCCCCGCACGCCAGGAGATCACTGGGCTCTCCTGCTCCCAACCCGGCTGGCTTGGGCGAGGGCCGGGCGAGCGCAGCTTCTGTCACTCTCCCAAGCAGCAGACACACAACAGCCCTCGGACGCCACGACTCGCTCCCCGACAGCGGCAGCGTGCTAGGCAGACGCGAGCCCCTGATCCTACCTTGCAGCCGAACATCAACGACAGAGTGTTGTTGGTGCAAGCAACTTTGCAGTGGCAGATCATCGGGGTGAAGCAGTCAGGCTCCTTAGCCACAGGGGACATTCCTTTCGGGCTGCG
>NDGN011131487.1:0-14375 GCA_002564285.1 Tympanoctomys barrerae | reverse complement strand
TGCTGGGGGATTGAACCGCGGTCCCTGTGCCTTGCTAAGCTTGTTCCAAGTAGGTGCTTTAGATCACCGGGCCATCTCACCAGCCCCAACCCCTCCCACTTCTGGAGACAACGTGCACTACGTAGCCCGTGCTGGCCTTTCACTCCCAGCAATGCCCTGCCTCACCCTCCGGGCTGCTGGGACGACATCACGACGGGCGGGTGACACTACACCCCCATTTCTGCTTTGAAACAAGATTTGCTCTGCTGCCCAGACATCAGGAGGGGCCTCATGGTCCCCCTGCCTCAGCCCCACGCTCACGCCCCGGGCCGGGCCGTGTCCCTCCTGGTCCCTTCGGGGCGGCACTTACTGGGCTGCTTGAGGCGCAGCTCCATCGCAGGGTCACCACCCTTCTCTCGCCGGCCACCGCACAGCAGCCGCGCACGCTCCTTCTCGCGCCGGTGCTCCAGCAGCTGCGTCTGCGCCTGCCGGTAGATCCGCAGCAGCCGTGCGCACAGCGTCTGGTGCAGCCGCAGGAAGAAATACCAGTTATTGTTGGCAAAGAATAGGCTGTACACGTCGTCCAGGGCCTGCGGCGGCGGCGGCGGCGGCGGCGGCGCGGGCTGCTCCTGCGGGGGCACATCCGCAGCGGTGCCCTTGTCCTTGTCCTCAGTGGCGCCACCCTGCAGCCCGGGGCCCAGCTTCTTCCGCGTGCCAGCCCCACTGCCAGGGTCTGAGGCCGGGCCGTTCTCATCCGTGGAGTCATCTGAGGCGGCCGGCTCGGGCTGCTGCTGCTGGGAGAAGAGGCCGGGCAGGAAGCGATGCAGCAGCTGCTGGATGGTGGCCTGGTCCTCCTTCTGGATGGCCGGCTGCCGCTTCACGTAGTAGCTGATGAGCGCCGCCGCGTCCTCCAGGATCTGCCGGTCCTCGTACACGAAGATGAGGTGTGGCTCGCTGGCCGGGGCGCTGCGGCCCTCCGAGTGCTGCTCCTGGTGCTGTGAGGACGCCACACGCAGGGTTGCGCAGGACCCAGGACAGAGCGCCCCCCACCTTGCCCCTACTCCGTTCCTACAGTGAGTCCTCGGGCAGCCCCCCCGGGGATCCAGGCCTGGTGGGTGAAGCCAGCCGCAGCAGCATGTGTCATGGGTGCCACACTGTGGTCAGCCATGTCGGGGTGCAAAGCCCCCAACAGCAAGGCCTTCTTCCCTCCTGTGGCTACGTGCTTCTTGTAGCCACTAGAGGCCCTGCACCGCATGCTGGCTCTCCAGGGTGCAAAGACCCAGCCGGGGCTGGGGCTCGGCAGGCTCTCGGGGTAGATGCCACAGGCCTCAAGCATCCCAAAGGCGGGCAGTGTCCTGGGGACAGGCTGGCGAGCTGGGCTCCTAGGCCTCTGGGTCCCTCCCACCACTCCACCCACAGGCTCAAATACCAGTGTGAAGGGGGCACGCTGCCTGCCACCCCTGCACCCACAGAGTCTGGACCCAGAGTGGGCACTGCTGCAAGACATCCTCAGTGCCCGGGGGGCCGGGGCCGGGGCCGGGGCCGGGCAATGCAGAGGCCGGCTCCACCCCAGCACCTGGGGGCAGCCGAGGCCATGTGCAGTCACCCCTAACCAGGGCAAAGCAGCATGGGAGATGGAGACTTCAGGTGGAAGCCAAGGCCGGAGGGAGGGCTCAGGCTGCTGCCCATGGCCTCTGGTATCCTGAGGACTGGGCCCTGCCCTCCCACAGTCATGGCCACTGTGCCCACACTGGCTGCCACCAGCTATGACCTCTGCTCTCTGCCTCGAGCTGGGTCTGACAGCCGACAGCAGGAGTCACTACCAGCCCTTGGCGCTGGCTTGGTGCCCACCTCGTCGTAGACGCTCTCAATCTCATTCAGCAGGCTCTTGGAGCGCAGCGCCTTGGTGTCGTTCTGCTTGAAGTTCACGGCCTGGTGGTCCAGCGACTTGAGGTAGGCCTTCTCATATTGCTCACGCCAGATCTTGTTGAAGCCCTGCTGCGCCTCGCGCCACTCCTCCTCCTTGGCTTTCAACCTGTAGGTAGGCGGGCGAGAGGGGCTCAGGGGGCCCAGGGCTCTAGTGCCCTCCCAGTCGCGATGGCAGGTGCCAGAGCGAGGCTGGACACGAAAGGGAAGAGGGAAGCTGAGGCAGGAGGATCTTCCACTCAGGCCCATCTGGGAGCTTAACTTAGGAGACAGGCAGCTGAGCGGGAAGCCTGGACTCGAGCCCCAGAGGTGCCTAGGTGGTGGGCGGGCCTGCAGGGCCTCCTGATCCTCGGCTCCTTGCTGCAGTTACTCCAGAACGTCAGCTCTGCCTAGAGCCCAGAGGAGGCACCCTGCATGGCCACCCTACCC
Source organism: Tympanoctomys barrerae (assembly GCA_002564285.1). Classification (NCBI taxonomy): domain Eukaryota; kingdom Metazoa; phylum Chordata; class Mammalia; order Rodentia; family Octodontidae; genus Tympanoctomys; species Tympanoctomys barrerae. Next base: position 12,041 of record NDGN011131487.1, on the reverse strand, counting down.
AGGTCTGTGACCCGGGACCAGCGGTGTAGCCTCGCACAGCCACGTAAGGAACCACTCTGGGGCACAGGACAGGCCAGCTAAGCAGTTGGCAGCGAGCCCGGCGGCTCCTCTGCGAGTGGCTCCATCTGGGACCAGGTGGTAACCCAGGGCTTCAAGCCTTCCTCGGCCTGAGCCACAAGTGGCCGAGAGGGCCCCCCCGGGCAGTGCGCCACACACATGCACTCTGAAGGAGCTGCAACCACCCTGCGCACCTGTAGGGTTCCAACCCGAAGATCCAGCCAGGCTGCCTTCGTTTTTGTTCTCCCTATACTGCCCTAGCTGGCCTTGAACTCTAGGCAACCCTCCTGTCTCAGCCTCCCAGCTACAGTGAACAGACTGTGTTCTCATCCCAACCCCTAGACGGCACAGCTCGGTTGTGACAGCAGGGTGGCCCTGGAGGCACGGCACCTCTTTAGGACAACAGGCACGGCAGCAACAGGGTTCTTCTTGAGGCTCTCAATGATCTCGGGGGCCTTGTCACCATAGATACGGTGGATGGCCCGCCGCTGGATCACCTCGGACGTGCCGCCCAGCGCATCATCCAGCCGGAAGCGCTCCTGGTCCTCGGGTGCCATGCGCGACAGCTTCTTTTGCACGCTCTCGAGCACGCGGATGGTGGCCAGGTTGGTCTCCAGGACCACGTCCAGCTGCAGGGGGCAGAGAGGGCCGGCCCCAGGTGGCACGGCGGGCAGGCGACACTCAGCTCCACAGTGACACGGTGCTGACTGCATCTGCACAGCTGCACACAGCAAGGGCACGAGGGAAAGGCAGGACACGCCCACGTGCACACACTTGTCTGCCACCCACGTCTGCCCCCGAGTGGCGCCGAGCCTCCCTGCCAGCAGGGGGCGTCCCGTGGCCACCGTCCTCAGGAGGATGTTCTGCGCTGGAGGACTGAGCTCGGCTCCCCCCGCGGCCTGCACGTCCAGGGCTCCAGCACCACGAGCCAGTGCCACGCTGCTCACTCTCAATTACCCTGATGGGCACAGTGTGCTTCCCACATGGGGGAGGAGGGAGGAGGACCCCAAGTCCAGCCCATCTTGGGCACCATGACAACTGAGACCCTGTCACGGAGAGGTGGAGACTGGTGGGTGTCTCAGTGTGCCGTCTCTGTGACACTGTGCTAGTTTTATTTTTTTGAGACAGAGTCTCATATGTAGTTCACGTTGGCCTTGAGCTCATGGCAATCCTCCTGCCTCAACCTCCCAAGTACTACGATTGTGTGTCCCCACCATGCCTGGCTTGTGCCTCTTTTATGTGACATCTCTGCTCCTAGGTAAAGTCTCTAGAAAAGACACCTAGGACTCAAGTTATTTTTTCATGCTGTAAACAACTGATACCTTAATCAAAACTTCAGCAAATAAATAAAGCTAGTTTTTCTTTTGTTTTTTTTTTTGTAGTACTAGGAATCAAACTCAGTTGCTTGCACCAAGGCAAGTGCTCATGACTCAGCTATGAACTCTGCTCTTCGTTTTGAGACAGCGTCTCACTAAGTGGCCCAAGATGGACTTGAACCTGTGATCCTCCTGCCTCAGCCTCCTGAGCAGCTGGGACGACGGGTGTGCACCACCGGGTCCAGTCCTGTGCCAGGCTCTGCTCAGCCCTGGAACAGGCACCAAGGTGACCAGGCAGCCCGAGGACAGCAGGCAGCTGCAGCGACGTACGTACCTCAAACCGCTCATCCTCGCAGCGGTGCAGCTGCTCCTCATACGGCGTCTTCTTGGAGCTGACGAAGGTGGAGTCCTCTGACCAGGAGGGGAAGGAGACCCAGGTGTCGTTCAGAACCTGCGCGGAGGGGCGAGTCGGAAGCTGCCCTTCGGTGGGGACACAAGGATTGTGCTGTCACACTGACCTTATGAGCTGCTGTCTGGACACACCACCAGGAAAGTGAACCATGGGGTCATTCTGAGGGACAATGAGCCGCTGGCTGGTGGCACACCGCCCAGTGTGGGGCAGGAGAGAGCAATGTTTGTGGGCAACTGGGCTCGGATGTGCAGCTCTGTGGCTGAGGTGCCCACCCCTGGCAGTGCTGTGTACCAATAAAACTTTATTTATATCCATAGGCGGTGAGCCAGACATAGTGGGCAGTTTGGGTGACCCCTGGCAATGTAGTAATAACCAGCCACAAACCCTAAAAAGCCTCCCATGGTCATGCTGCAGCACCTTGCTGAGAACAACCTCAGGCGGTGGGGTCCTGCCAGTGCTCCGTCCAGGCCTGGGCAGGGAGGAGGCAGCCCATCCAGCGCAGCCCGGGGCGAAGCACACACCAGCCCGCCCGGGGTCACCACACCTGCCCCGCCTGTGCCCACCCGCACCACGGCCACCTCCTTGCAGATGGCGGTCCTCCCGCTGCAGCGCGGCTGCTGGTAAGTCTTGGGCAGCGCCCGGTAGCTGGAGCCAATGCGCTTGCAGGAAGCATAGTCGATCTCACGGCCCATGCCGTCCCCGGAGCGCTCACTCAGCGGTGGTGCAAACGACAGCTCCTTCACCCCCAGGAAGGACTTGAACTGCGCGAAGAGCTCTGGGAACTTCCTAGGGGGCGGGGCAGCTGCAGGCCTGGCAACCCTGCCACCAGGCCGCCACCCCACCTTGCTACTGTCCACGGCAGGACCACATGCCTGTGCAGGGCTCCCAGGGTGGACGAGGTCAGGCCCGCAGGTTGAAAGCATCTCAGTGGGAGATGGGCCAACTGCAGCCACCCCAGCGAGCACTGCAGGGCCCAGCTGTGGCGCCTGCGCACCGGGCTGCCTGAAGCTGCTGCCTCCGCCAGCCGCCACCCGAGGGAAGCCACTGCTCCACTCCAGGCACCACTCACCCCAGGAATGGGCTGACAAGCTGCAGGAGCTCAGCCCCTGACACCAGCTCCTGGTTGAAGAGCGCGATACAGCGCAGGAAGTTCTCGTAGACCTCCTGGCTCTTCAGCACCCGGCGCACCTGGGGGCAGCGCACACGGGCTGTGCCTGGGGGTAGCAACTGCTTCCTGCCCCACCACACCGCCACAGCCCAAGCGGCAGGCAGCTGGGTGCCACCTGGAGCCCTGCCTGGTCACAGTGCTCTAGCACGACCCCAGTCCCAGGACCTGAATGACACTGAGGGTCCCCAGGGCAATAGGCAAGGGCCACCCTTACCTTGTCAAAGAAGGAGAATTCTTGCAGCGTCCCATACTTGCCCACAGCAGCCAGTGACAGGTCCTTGGGGCCCCGAAGCTTCACCTTCTTCTGCAGAGACAGGCTGCATCAGGCCGGAGCGGCTGCGCTCCCAGGAGGCCAGCAGGCGGGCAGGCAGGTGGTTACCTTGGCGGGCGCGGCCACAGGCCGAAGCAGCGAGGGCCGCGAGCGCTTCTTGCTGTGCTCCAGCCCCTTCTCATGCTCGCTCTTCGGGGTACTGCTCACCTCACACGGCCCACTGCCCGTGAACTGCGGGGACACGGGAGTCAGCGGGCATTGCACCAGGCAGTGGCACCTGCGGTGACCAGGGGCAGCAGCACGGGGACAGGTGACAGATGGGCCAGTGGGCCACACTGGGAGGGCCAGGCCAGGCGGCTCTCATCAGCACGTGGGTGGCCCTGCCCTCCCCACCTGGACACAGGATGCCTCCCGCAGGCCTTGGTGCATGGGGACACCGCAGAGGGCGCCTGCCGAAGCACGAGGAAGGCAGGAGGCAAAAGTCCAGAGGGCAGAACTAGCAGGGCAGCACGACTGCATGAGCACCGGGCCAGGTGTGGTGGCGCTCCCTGTGACCGCAGCACCGGGGAGGCGGAGGCAGGAGGACCGCAAGCTCAGGCCCAAGGGGGCTGCTCCGCCACTCAGTGCGGCCCTGTCTCCAAATGGACAGCAATGGAGAAGGGGATGCAGCTGGCCCGGCGTGAAGGCCTTGGATCCGGTTCCCAGTACTGAAAGGAAAAGTAGCGAAGTCGCCTGCACACGAGCCCATCCGAGGAGAGCAGCTCCAGCCCACAGCTACACACACACAGCTCTGGTACCCGCAGCGCAGACAGCCACTGCAGTGAGCCAGGGCCTTGGGGAGACGGGGCCGACTACTCCGAAGCCTGCAGCTGTCCGCGCGGCCTGGTCTCCCTGAAGACCCAGCCAGGGCTGCGAGCAAGCCTCCTGGCTGCGGCTATGTCTGCTCGCTGCACTGGCACAGCCCGTGTGCCCACTGCCATCCGGGGCTGCTTCTGGTCTGTGGGGCTTGGGTGCCACCCAGGCCCTCCAGGAGGCTGCAGCCCGAGCCGGGAGAACAGCTCCTGCCTTTTGCGGCCCTTCACACATTTATTCTTGGATTTATTTACTCTTAGACTCATTCTTGGATTTGTGAGACAGGCTCACCATAGCCCAGGCTGACCTGGACCCTGCAGCGCCCTGTGACCTATGCGGACCACACTGAGCGCACCTGGCACACCACACCTGTGCAGTGGTACCTGGTGTGGCCAGCAGACCCACCTGTGCTGAACACGGGGACAGGGTGCGCTGCCAGCACAGTGGCTGACCGTGGGGCTGAAGCCTGCCACAGCAGCATGGGTCTTCCTGCACAGGCAGCACCACAAACGCCACCATCCGTACAGATGAGGCCCAGGGACCCAACCCCATGCGTGTCTAGACTGTCGCTGGACACTGCCGAGTCCTAGAGACTGCTAACACGTGGTGCCCCGAAGCCACAGCATGGAGAACACGTGGTGCCCCGAAGCCACAGCATGGAGAAGGACTCGAAGGATGGAGCGCGGGGGGAGATGGCGTCAGCCAGCTCCCTAGGGGGCTGCGGGCTGCACTCACTCCCTGGTGCTGTAGACCGGGCACCACCTGCGAGGGTCAGGAGAAGCGCACCCTGCCCTGGGCTCCACCCAGCAGCACAGGTTCAAGGCCAGCCAGGGCAGCTTAGTGGGACCTTGTCACAGAACAAAATGAAGCAAGAAAACGGAAACCCACAGCTGCTGTCCCACCCAAGAGCAAAAGGCAGCGCGTCAGGGTCAGGCCAGTGTAAGAACAGAGGCCCATAGGTTGGAACCCAGAGCTCTGAGAGGCCCGTGTATCACAGCCCAAGTCCCACGGCGACCGTGCCGGGGGAAGTGACGGGCTCCTCCACCCTGGGGACGGCTGCAGCGCCACACACCCACCTCACGCCACACAAGAACCCCATCTGGGGCTGAAGCCGTGGTGCCCATCCGCCCAGCACTGTGGGAGGCTGACAGGAGGGCTGTGAGTACAAGCCCACCAGGGCACTTAACTAGCACCTTGATGAGACCCCCACCTCAAAATACAAAATAAAAGCTGGGGGGGGGGCGTGTGAAGGCCTGTGCTGGGAGCAGCACTGTTCCAGCATGAGGGCTGAACTGTCGTGCTCTCCCAGGGGCCGAGGGGAGCTGCGGGACCTCTGGGGCTCCTCGCCCTGGGCCTCACAGCAAGAGCAACGCCAGGAGAGAGCGGCTGCTGCGCTTCGCCCACATGAACACCTCTGTGGCTGCAGGAGCCGAGAAGGGGCGCAAGGGAGCCGGCCCAGACATCTCTGTAGAGCGCGGGGGGAACGCTAGCGTCGGGTCTGCTGTCGGTCTCTCCAGGCAACGGAGAACTTAAGCCACCCTGCCAAGGCGAGGCAGCCGGTGGGAGCGCGCACTCACGGCGGGCCTGGCACGCTGCCGCGGCGCAGCTGCTGAGCTCAGAGGGCGGGCTCTCCCCGTCACCAGGCTGGACGCAGCACATGTCCTCTACCCCAGGGACCTGAAAAGCTGAGGCAGGAGCCAAGATGGGCAGCCTAATGGGACCGTGGCTCAAAGCGAGTAGAGACTGCGGACTCAGCTCAGGGAGCCCTGGGGCCAATCACTCCACATACACACGTACATGTGCCTTCAGCGGACGAATGTATAAACACACACGGGGCAGGCACGCAGTGGAATATTACTTGATTATGCAAAAGGAAATCAGGCTGACACAGCTATGACAGAAGAACCTCCAGATCGTGACACTGAGCGACAGCCGCTAGACACGCAGGCCACATGGTAGGTGATCCCACAGAGAACTTCACAGGGCCGGGAAGAGGGTGGTGCTTCCGGGTTCGGGCTCCCCTGGCAGCCACCACTGCCCCAGGGCTCCAGAGGTGACGGCCACACACGGGCTGTGCTCAATGCCGTGGAGTCACGCACTTAGCACGGCTCTGCATCGCGTTAACTGCACCTCCGCTCTTCCAGGGAACCTCGGGTCCATCAGCAGATCGGGGAGGAAGCAGAGCAGAGCGGCTGGCCCTCGTGGGAGGACGGCCCGCTCCAGCGCCCAGGCCGACGCGCCCACCCGCCGCCTCCCACCCCCACCTGACTCACCAGCGAGCGCTTAGCCTCAGGCAGGAACTGCCCGAACTCGGACAGCAGGTCCTCCTGGCCCCGGAAGAGGTTGGCCACCTCCGTGAAGACCTCCTCCTCCGACATGCCACGGAACGGTCGGCCCTTGGCGTGCAGCTGTTCCTTCTGTGGCAGTGACGGGACACGCATGAGGCCGGCAGCTTCCCATGCGCCACAGCCTGGACCGGTTACCCGGGCCCACGCACCACCACAGGCTGGCCAGGCGGGGCCATGCAGCCACTGAGCTGCAGCAGGCCAATGGGGCCCAGCAGCTAGGCCCCGAGGTCACAGGGCGGCAGGGGCCTGCAAACCTGGGGCTGCCACTTCTGTCTGTTCTCTCAGAGCTGGGATGAAACCTGGGCCACATGCCTGGGCCACACCCCTGCCTCAAGCTCTGGCACCCACAGCACCAACCTGGGAGGGGACACGGGTCCCCTAGGTCGCAGGACACGGGTGCGCATTTCAGAGAGGGACACGGGCTGCTGCGCAGCCGGCTGCTCGCTCCAGAAGAGCAGCCCGCGTAGCCCTTCCGCAACCTCGCTCCTGACTAGACGGGCTGGGGGCTGGGGAGCTCCCGGGCAGGGCCAGCCTCCCGCGGACTCGCCTGGTACGTGTGCAGGATCTCCAGGAAGGACCTGTACACCTCTGGGTGGTCCAGGAAGCGGGTCTTGATCTTGTTCACATAGCTGATGGCATTGTTGAACTCCACAGAATCCGACTCCAGCGGCACCTGGGTCTTGTCCTCTTTGTACGGCGCTTGCGGCTTCAAGTCCTCCGCACCGTCACCATGGCCACGCGCATTCTCCTGACACAGCCCAGGACAGCGGTCAGGTGTGCGCCCACGAGGGCAGCGGGCACAGGCGCGGCCAGTCTGCTCTCCCCGGTGGGTGCCCCCGGCGGATCCACTGGCAACAAGTTCTCAGCCACATCTAAGGCCATTTATTTATTGCCATTTATGTTTTTGTACTGGGGATTGAATTCAGACTTTGCACGTGCCAGGCAGGCGCTGATGCCACTGAGCCATCTCCCCAGTCCATTTATTTATTATCCCCAGGATCTCCGGAAGTTGCCCAGGCTGTGCTTTTGATCCTCCTGCCTCAGCCTCCTGAACAGCTGGCCTAGAAAACTGTACCATCTGTAACTAGATGTGGAGCAGGCTGGTTCTAGGGCCCAGAGGACGGGGCAGGTGGCCTGGGCTACCCCGTGTGTCCCCTAAGGCTCACCCCATCCCTCACTTCCAACCTAGACCCTGGTAGCTGGGTCAGGGGTAGCTGGTCCTTCACACAGTGAGGTGCAGCCTGGCTGCTTCTGACCAGGATAACAACGTATGTCAGCAGACCCTCCTCATAGCCTCACTGTCCTTGGTGGCCACCCAAGGCCCGGATGCAGACAGTGGCCGAGACCTGAGGGCCCTGGCCCCATGTCCCTCCTGTGCTCGACAGCCGGGCCTAAGGCAGGTTGCTGACTCACACGGCCCATGCCACCTTCCTGCAGCCTGCACCCTGTCTGGTAGACTCAGCACCCCCATCTGGTGTGGACATCCCATCAATAGCTGCCACTGTGTCCAAGAGAACAGCAACAGGAATAGACAGGCCAGGCTGTGACTCAGGTGAGGGTGGCCTAGAGTGTGCGGGCCCTGGCTCCGGCCAGCGCTAGCACCAGCACCAGCACCAGCACCGTAAGACCACACCAGGCCCTCCTCAACCCCAAACACAGGTCTACGAGCTTCTGGCGTGTTTCTCTCCCTGGCATCCATCTGCAGCAAAAACAGCCTGTGGCCAGAAAGCCGGGCGGCCACCTGCTGAGCCAGCACCAGGACAGCACTGCCCGGGCAGGCAGGGCCAGCCTGGGAAGCCGGTGGCTGACCGGTGTCTCTCCAAGCACACTGGCCGCCAGGGTCTGACACATGGGGCCAGAGTGCAGGAAAGCCCAACGAGGCCTGGGCCTGGGGACAGCACACCGAGGGACAGGCAGAGCGCCAATGCAGGAACGGACACTGTCACACTAAGTCACGGCGGCTGCATTCACAGCCAGGGGGCAGCACAGCGCCGAGAGCAGCCGGAGCAGCCAGCACGCTAGGAGGCCCAGACAGAGCACCCCGAGTTCCGCCCAGCCTGGGCTGCGTGGTGAGACCCTGCCTGGACACTGGAAAAGGCAAAGCTGAGGACGGAGCCCGTTGCAAAGGTCCTGCTTCAACGAGCAGCACAAAAGAGAAAAAAAAAAAAAGCGAGCCCAACAGGCCTGCACCAATCCGGGACTCTGAGCCTCAGAGCCATGGCGTGAGTGACAGTGGCAACGCAGGCCGCACAGCGTACGACCATGCTGCCAGGAGACGTCCTGGCAGGGAAGGCGGGGTGGGCTCTGGGCCACGGGGGCTGCAGGGGGCACAGCAGGCTGCACAGGGCTGGCGGGAGGGGCGCGGTGTGCAGATTAGTGGCAGTGGCCGCGCTGTTGAGAGAAGACCCTTAACACTGGGAAGGGCACATTCCCAAGGCCAGGCTCCAGGAGACCCCAGACTTTAAACGGCTGCGCAGGTACCTTCCAGGACAACCCAGCCTGTCCCTGTCCCCTGCTCAGGGCATCACACAGCCTCTCTGAGCCCCATCAGCTCCAACCATGCCCACTGTCCTGCCCCAGCAGCCTGCACACCAGCTCTGCACCCCTTCCCTGTCCCTGCTGGTCCTCTCGTGCTCTCGGCCTGGGCGCTGTTTTCTTTTCTGCAGTACTGGAGATGGAGCCCAAGGCCTCCTCAGTGAACTACACCCTGGCCTCTCTCTCTGGGAACCTCCTGCTCGGCCCCCAGGAGTTGGGGGTGCTGGGCTAGCAGACGCGCCACCCCCTCACCGCCACTGGCAGGAAGCAGGGCACAGAGGCCAGCAGCACCCAGCAGGTGGGCACCTCCCTAGGACTGCAGGCTGGAGCTGGGCGCAAATGGGTCATCTGCAGGGGTGACACTGGGCCACTGAGCTCCTAGAGCTTTGCTCTGCTGTCTGTGTGTGTGCACGCGTATGGTATGGAGATGGAACCCAGGGCTTCCCAGTAGCTCCGCGCCCTGCGCTTTTTATCTTTTGAGACAGGAACTCACGAATCTGCTACATCTTCCGCCCTCCAGCCTCGGCCTCGCCAAGCGCTGGCCACAGGTGTGCGCTGCTTTGGGCACCTGCCCCCAGCGTGGAGTGCGACTTGAGCACGGCAGCCAGCGGTCCCCAGGGCGCCCTTCCCGGCTGCCTGGTCCTGCCTGTGTGGTACTGTGTCTGCCCCTTGGCCTGGGCACTCAGGTTGTTCTGCCCCCAGGACACTGCTGACACTGTGAGGCGCAGCCCCTGCCTCTCCTCCCAGGCGCCCAGAGCCGCCGCCTCCCGCCTCAGCAGTGGCAAGTTTCCTAAGACCAAGACATCTAGAGAACGAAGCTGGACTTCAAGACGGAAACACATCCAGTCACCAGGGCCTCTGTGGGCAAGTGGGCGTCTGCTGGGCTTCAAAGGACACCTGGCCCGCTGCTGGGGGCACGCTGCGGCCGGGTAGGCTCCACCAGCAGCGGGAACAGCGCTCCAGCGTGCCAGGGGAGGCAGCCTGTGGGAGGCCCGGGGGTGGAGCAGCAGACGCCGCTGTCCACGAAGCCTGAGCGCAGCCGCGGGGCGCCCACGCTGAGATCTGCAGGATGGGCCTGGACCCAGCGGGCCGCTTCTCCCTCGCAGGCACACCCTCCCAGGGAGGGAGCGCCGCTCTCCCCTCGGAAGGAGAAAGCACCCTGGCTTTGGTGCCCGCCACGTGGACCGAGGGCCCCCTCTGGGCTGCACCCATGCAGCAGGACTGCCGCACCTGAGCACGGCAGGGAGAGCCGCACAGCACCCACAGCCGGCCCTCCTGTACTTGTGGGTCACTGAGACCGAGGCTCTGTCCCAGCCCCCAGCCCCATAGCAATGTCGGCCAACAACAGGGCAATGACTCGGCCACTGGAAGCCCACAGGGCTAAAAGTCCCACAATGCACTGGGCACCCCCCCCCAGGAAAGAATTAGAGCTAAAAGATAACCGCGCTAAGACAGAGAAAAATCAGCGGCATCTTATCCAGGTTCACCTAGAGCAGGCTCTCCTGTTCTCACCGGGCTGAGGGGAGCTTCGGCAGCAAGGGTTACAGAGACAGACAGGGCAGCAAGCTGTCACCCCAAAACTAAGGCATCCAAAGCCAGGCCTGAGCTGAGCCCATGACCCTGGCAACGCCAACCCAGGCTATTCACAGCACGCAGGGCTCAGCCACTTAACAGATATTCCCTCGGGAGGCCAAGTGCGCCATCTGCCTCTGGCCACACTCCCCCCTGCTCCTGCGCTAAGTGTCACATGCGGCCCCCGGGGGATGCAGAGGCTGCTGGTGAATTTCTACCTGGTCTGACCTGCGCTGGTCTAGAAAACCCACAGCTCGCATTCTGGCTCCCTGCAATGGCACAAAGGGACACGGAAGGCCCAAAGACCCGAGCCCCCATACCTGGCTCGTCAGAGGTGACTGTATGTTTATCTTGCCGTTCTTAGGAATGTCTATTCTGTATCCAAGGGGAAGGAAGGCGTTGAATCCCACGATGAGGTCAGGGTGCTCATGGAAGAGCTGGGACACACGCCTGATGACTCCAGGAGTGTCAATGCTAGAAAAGGAAAGACCTCGAGTGGGCAAGAGGGCTGGGGTCCTGAGTCGACCCCAAAGAGGGTTGGGGTCCTCTGCTCCGGATGCCACCACGCGGCCCATCACGAGGGTCCAATGTGGAGGCAGGTCTGTACCGCGCACCCACGTGCTGCCGTCAGGCCTGGACCCCAGGCCATCTGGGAGAGAGAACTGGAGCACACTCACAAAGCATAGCCTCCCAAGTGCTCCCCACCACGGCCCTGGGCTAGGACAATCTCAAGACTCCAAGCACAGAGGGCCAGTCCTCTAGGCGATGGGACAAGCTCTCTCATTGCATCCCAGCTTGAGGCTGCTGCAGGTTCTGAGCTAAGCAACGGAGCACAGAACATGAGGACCACAGGTCCACAGGCTGTCCTAAAGGAGAGGAGGGCCTGCGCCCGAACGCACCTCTGCCAGGAAGGGGAATCCCTTATCTACGGCAAGACCCTGCCGGAGTCCTGCGAGAAACTAAGGCTGCTCTCAGGGCACACCCACCTCTGGCCCTCTCTGTTCTGAATGGCAACAATGTTTTTTTTTTTCCTAAGCATTTTGTGTCCCTTACACTTCCAAGCAGGCCTGGGATTAGACGCTGCCAAGAGAGGCACTCTGGGAACGAGATTTAAGGGGGAGACATTGCCAAAACACAGTCAATTGGGAGAAATACAAATTTCACGTAACGCTTTACAAAACAAACAAACCAAAAATCAAAATTAACTCCTCCGGCTCTTTCATGAACAAAACTTCCATAAAAGCCAACATTTTAGATAAAGATAGGACCCAACTCTGCCTGCCTCCTAAAGACCCCTGCCCCCCTTGCGTGGTGCCCACTGCAGCACAAGGTGGGTCCACGCATCCCGTTTTTAGGACAGGTTGAGGCTGGGCACGGGGCCAGCTCCCGCAAGGTCGGCAGGCTGCGGGGCACGGGATGGGGGCTCGGCACTCCGAGGCCGGGCGGGCGCGGGGGTCCCCGGGCTGGGAGGGTCCCCGCGGTCACCTCTGGCTCTTGAACTCCTTCATGA
>NDGN011131457.1:0-11048 GCA_002564285.1 Tympanoctomys barrerae | reverse complement strand
GCAACTTCAAGCAGCAAGCCGACCCAAGGAAGTGGCTCCAACTCTGCTGATGTCCTGCTGCCTTCTGGCTCTATGGGCAAACACTGGATTATCTAAGTGTATGTAATACATATATATATATATATATATTTTTTTTTCTATGTTAAAATACCTACTATGTCTTCTGCTTTCCTGACTAAACCCTGTCTGACAGACAGTGTTGCACCACGTCATGTCCCATCCCTAGGAACTTTCAATCAACCAGGGCAATAAGGAAGTGCTGGCTTACTTAGAAGAACCAGCTCAACAGAAAAAGCCAGCAGCAAATGCTAGCACACATCTGGAGGCAGAGTAGCAATCGAGACTAAGTCTGTGCACAGAGAGCTCGCGATGGGCAGACCCAGGCAATAAGCAAATACACCAGTGAGTCGGGTTGACTTCTGGTCTCTAAAAGTGTGCACAAATGTATCTGTGTTGTCCGGCCACCCAGCTTGCGATAACTTGATACAGCAGCTACAGTTTTCCCTAAGGGTCTGGAATCACAACCACCATAAGCTGGCATTTCTAAAAAGTTGGTAACTGGATGACTGTTTCCTTATTTTATTTTACTCTTACTTGATTTCTATTTCTGAAGGATATGCTAGCTTTTATTTTGTAATGAAGAGTCTTCTCTCCCTATACACACAGGACATAACACTAAGGTCAATTCTCTTATTCCAGGGTAAGTTGGTGAATGAAGGGAAAAGCTGGCAGGCTGTAGCTCTGGAGTCTAAATTACCTCACTGATCTGCCGGTGGCGGACTTATCATCAGATGGACATCTCTTCTGTTTCTTTCACACTGACATACTCATGAAGTCCTCCTAGGGAGCTATGTTTGCAAAACTCCATTAAATCTGTCTTGAGGAAAACTCAAAAGTGCTCATTTTCCTTCTATACCAGGTACAATCTCATCCCTCTGCACCATGGAGGACTCTGGCACCACCTGTGTTGTCCTAACTGGGGGAGGGGGCTCCTGGCATCTGCTAGGTATAACCCAGGAAGGCTACCAGATAGCCTACAATCCACAGCAAAGGACCAGCTGGGCCAAAATATTAATAGGATAAATCTGCCTCAAAATCCTTATGCATTATTCCATGGAAGTTGGAAGTCTAATACAATAGATAAGACATAAAATTGGGTCTCTGTACAATTAGACTTTAAATCTCACTTCTTTGCTCTACTAGGGACATGAAGTTGGTTAACAAGTTGACAAAGGCTTGGCCACTGCCTGCCACTGGTGGTCACCACCATGCACCCTTGTCCATTGACATGAGCAAGTTCCTTGGCACTACACGAGGTCTTCAGCACATACTGCAGCACAATCTGCATCCAGGGCAGGCAAGCAGGAGAAGGGATGCAGGAGGTCCAAGTCATTGTTGGTTCCCTCACAACTACTTGAGCCCAGAATGTTTGAGCTGTCTATGACTGACAAGCCAGGTCCCCTCCAGCAGGGTTAAGGACAAATAAGATGAAGGGAAAGAAGTGTGGCCTGGCATCTGTCTCTGAACTTCTCCCAAGCAGTGCCTGGAGGATCCTGAAATGAACAGCCTGGGCAAGATGGGCAAAGCCAAAGGCTTCCCTCTGCAATAGACTGCACAAGTTGCCCTGACGCAGGGACAGCCACTTGTCCTCCACCAGAGGGAGCCTGGCCTCCCAGGGTCTCTGTCTTTAAGTCCTTTCCTGTGGGCCAAGCAGCTGGCTGTCCACTTAAGTGGGCAGCGACCCTACACACATCTCCAAATTGTCCACCCACAAGAGGACCTACAGTGACAAGGACAGCCAGCTGTGTGCAGACCCTCCAAAGTCTTCCTTGATTCCCAGGGCCACCTTGATGCTGGCCCCACTCTTCCCCCTGTGTTGGTAAGGTCACATTTAAAACAAAGATTCCCACACCACTGTGGGCACTGAAGCCACAGCACCTGTAGCAGTCAGAGCTGTTGCCTGGACAGGAAGAGCTGAGTATTCAGGCCAAAGTGCTGGTAGTGGAGAAGAAGTTCTTGGCCCCAGAGGGGAAGCAGGTCAGGTTCACCACCCATAGTGGCCTCCTCTGCTGCTGTGGTGGAGGAGCGTAAGCCCTGGATGGGCTGCTTCTACCACCATCACCAGGACCTGACTCAGAGCAAGTTGGGGCACACAACTCTGCGGGGAGAAGAGTGGTCTGGCCCTGCACTTGTCCAGTGGGGAGAAAAGGCTAAGAGTAGCTGGTTGAGCTTGAGAGAATTCAAGGAGTAACTCAGAACCGGGCCTGGGAAAGGCTGACCCAGCTGCCCCTCCCCCACCTCCCCTGCTGGTGGACTCCAGCTCCCCACACTGCTCCTCCTGCTGCTCTTATGCTAACAGTTTTTCCAGCTGTCTCCCCTGCTGCCACCACTGCTGCCACCCCCGAAGCCAACCCATCTGCATGCTTGGGTGCCGCCAACTTGCGCCTCACTGCACAGAGTAAACTCTTCTTTGAGCATCTCACAGTTGACACAGCACTGAACTCTCTTCACTGGCTCCCCCTCTCCCCAGGGCCTTGTGGGCCAGCCCTGCCTCCCTGCCCTCCCCTGGGAGAGCCTGGCCTGCGTGGGAAAACCTTTAACGTCTTTGCTGGCTGCAGGCTGGTTGCTGGGTGCACAGCTCAAGTCCAGGGACTGTGGCACAGAAGGCAACTCTGACCCCCAAGGAGGGAACAAGCAGTGGGAGCATCATCTGACCGGAGCCCAGATGCCTCTGGATTTGGGACAGACCAGCAGAGCACAAATGCGTCTGGCCTGGGCCCCTTAGGTCAGCAGGAACCATGTGTTGCCTTCGAGCTGCACCTGTAAGGCTCAGCCTCAGCACCAGAGAGAACCGCTGGCCTTGGAAGGTGGAGCTGGCCACAGTCCAGTAGACACCAGGAAGTTGTGCAGCTCCTGAGAAGCAATGAGTGTGTGGAGAAGCAGCCTGGTTTGAATGATGTCACCAAGGGCCAAGACACAGGGACCACTGAGAGGAGCGCTATCTTTTCCACAAGCTCAGCACAGCTACAATTCCTGGCCACTTGGTCACCACTTCCCTTGTGGCTGAGATGGCAGCTCCAGCCCTTCAAAGAGTCTCCCCGGATACAGCCAGAATCACCCCAAACTCTGAACCCCAAGTGGAGTGAGAGCCTTGCCCAGCAGGAGCTGGAGGCAAAGCCTAGGCATGAGAGGGTATCTGACAAGAGACTGCAGCCCCTGCCAAGCTACCATGCATCTTCATGCCCTCAAGCTCTCAGGTGGAGTAAAAGCAAGAGAAGACTATAGGAGAGCTGAACAACCAGGGGTCAGGGGCACAGAAGACCTCCCTCCCCCATTTCAACTAGTGTTCTGTCCCTTGATCCTCAGTAAGGCAAGGAGGCAGGCAAGAAGCCTGAGTCGAGGAGTCAGCCAGCCAGGCTTCGGGAGCCCTGCTAGGTGGGCCAGGCCTGGAAAGAGCCCAGGGGCCTGAAATCAGAACCTGCCTGTCTGCCCACCAGCTGCCCCGAGGGAACTGTCTCCCTACCTTGTTATTTATGGAGCTCAGTTCTTTCAAGTCTTTCAGCTCTTTCAAAGAGGGAAGGCCCTGAGGCCCAGAGCCAGGAGCCAGGGGAAGAGGCCACTGGGCCTCTATCTGATACCCACTAGCAGGCTGATTTGGGGCCTCTGAGGAGCATGCCTTGAGCCTGTTTGTCTCAGGGGAGCTCAGATCCCTCCAGCCTCCCACATACATTGCTGCTAGGGCCTAGGAAATCTTACAGCCATCCTGGTTCAGAAAAGCCACCCACACCCAGAACCTGCTTTCCTGTGACTCCCTCTCCTGCCCTGGGCCAGCTACCCTCAGGGAGGCCCTGGCTCTCCATGCTCTGCCCTGCCTGGAGCCCAGCCCCTGCCCTCTTCCTGTCTACTCTCAGGGGAGCCCCCCCCCCTCCTTTGAATCCTCCCCACTCCGAGGGCTCCCCTGGCCCACTCAGGGAGGACCACACAGCCTCTGCACTTGTACTTGGTGCCTTGGAGGCACCACTAGCTGAGGAGCCACAGCCCAGTGCCCATCCCCACCCCAAGAAGCCCCTCAGCCCACCCTGGGTGGCTCTGAGAGAAAGCAGCCCTGCTCCCGTGTGAGCACAGTCCCGAGAAGTGGGCTGGAGAGACTCAAGAGAGTCACATCTGGTAGCATTCAGCCAGTGGCCTTTGTGTCCCAGCATGGTCAGACCAGGGATACCAAGAGGCTGAAGGCCTGCTCTGGCCTGACAAGTGTGAGGGGAGCGAGTGGGGTAAGCATGTGAGGAGCTAGAGAGCTACATCAACCTGCTGCTGGTGCGGAGCACAGGGTCCTCTCCCAACGCTGCTGCAGAGCCCCTGGTCCCCACCCCCACCCCAGAGGGCTGGGGAGGGCCTGCTGTCCAAACAAAGCCCCGTGTGCCCACCTGCCTGCCCCCCACCTGCCCTCTTGCCATCAGACACACTCTCCCAGGCAAGACGGCCTGTCCCCGTGGTCACCCCTACTCTCCCACCCACTCCTGTCTCTCTGAAGCAGGCCTTGGGTATTGCACTGTAGGTTCCGTGTACACTTTGTGTATCTGTGGAGGCCCTGGCTCTTACCCACCGCACCTTCTCATACTCCTAAGTTATGAGGGCTCTGGCGAAGTGGAATAAGAAAGTCAGTCATCAAGATGAGCAGGAGTAGGCTGTAGCTTGGGGTCTGGAAGAGGCTATTGCTAGCGAAGAGTTTCTTACCTCCCAGGGATAGTCTGCCATTCCTCCCAATGCTGGTCCTTCATCCTCTTCTTTTTCCCTCAGCCCCCACTGAGAAAGGAACTGAGCTGCCTGCTTGACCAAGCTTGGGCACGTCGGGTGCCCTGTCCCCAGCCTTGCACCACCCATCCACCTGAGGGCAGTGAGCCTGTGTGGCCCAGTCTCTTCACCAGGACCGGAGTGTGTTTCAGCCTTGAGCTCTTGTGGAGCCAGTGCTGTGGGTGAGTTGGTGATGGCTGCTGCCTAGGCTGACCCTGCCCCCTCTTTGGACTTTCTGCTGGGTGTCAGGCATGAGTGTGAGGGTGGGAGGGTGGAGCTCCTCCTCACGCTTCAGGTTCCCACTCACCTCTGACATAAGGGCCCTGACAGACCCGGAGTTTAAGCTGCTTGTGTTTTGGGGGATCAAGCCTTCATTCTGCTCTTATTGCCTGTCTAGAAGCCAAAACTTTGCTCCGGCAGGGTTTGAACTTTGGAAACCAAAAGTACCTTTTGTGAATAGGATCAAGAGCCTCTGGATTTTGACTTCTCCCTTGCTGTGGTGCCCCCTCTCTCCTGTTGAGTGCACCGGACAGCTCTGCCAGGGTCCCAAGAGAGGAATAAGGGCTGAACAATCCTGATGTGTGTTCTTTCCTTCAATGAGAGTCTCTCAGCTAAGGTCTGCCCAACCTGCTGCCCCCAGCCTTCCTACCATCTTCCCCTCTTCCTCAACCCAGTTCAGAGGACTCTAGGATAAAAACCTCTGGTGAGCTGTAGGTCTGGGCTTGCCTTGTTCACTGGCCTGGCCTCAGCCACGCTGGACCGGTTGGTTGTTCATGAAGTGGGAGCCTTCACTGTGCCTTAGGAGGTATGCATACCTAAGAAAAGACCTTTGCTGCTCTCCACCCACTTACTGAGCTGCTGCCCCAACCTGTCCCTCTGCCCAACAGCCTTGCTTGGCTTGACTTTGAAATGAAGCATCTGTCCTTCAGCCTAGCACTTGGTTTGCTTGTGGAACACATGGGAAGCTTCCCTATAGCATCTGCAGGATCCTCTGGTAGATGGGGAGGGAGGGTGTGCCAGAGAAGGATACATCTAGTTTAGTGAAGAGGCCAAAACTCCTCTAGGATCTGTTTTCTTGGGCTTGCTGAGGGCCTCTTCAGGGGAGGCCAGTCTCCTGTCAGGATGGCCCAGAGGAGCGCTGCCCGCTGAGCTATCGCATGTCCACATATTGAACTGGGAAAAATGTTCACAGGTGCTCAGATTTCCAGTCACATGTTTGAAGGGTCATGGGGGTTGGAAAGGTAACTCTTCTAAGGAACAGGGCCATTCCCCTTCAGGGTATTTCTCTGGCCTCTGTTTGGTCCCAACACAACCCTGATCGTCCACCCATCCTTGACAACAAGCCTCCCGCATGCCCAGGTAGATGTGTCTTCAGAAGAGCCTTCAGAAGAGCCCAGGGTTCTTGTTTGATGTTTTTGTTCTTGGCTACAAGCTGCAGCAGGGTAGGCAGGAAGCAGGCACAGCTCACTTGCTGTTTTCTGTATCTTTTGTCTATAAAGAATACATTTTTCATGTTTTGAGCACTTCACGAAGAACAAAAGGTTTACATACTGCAAAAAAATCAATAAAAAGAAGAAGCAGATGAAACTGGGTACACCTGCAATCCCACCCCTCTGGAAAGTTGAGGCAGAAAGATTGCAAGTTTGAGGCCAGCATGGGCCCAGCCTGGGCAACTTAGCAACTCATAAGACTCAAAATTGAAAGATGCAGAAAGGGCTAGGGGTGGAGCTCAATGCAAAGGCCCTCGGTTCAGTCCCCAGCACCCACCCCCCCAAAAAAGAAGTTGGTGAAGACAATAAAGTGTTCTTCTGTGACCTGAGGGATTGCACTGCATGAGGAGTTAGCCAGTGTCCAGCGCCTGGAGGCAGCAGTCCCTCCGTAAGCAATAATACAGTTATACAAAGAAAGCTGAGCATTCAGATGCACTTAGAAACAAGTACTTACTGAATTTCTCAGTTGCTGATTTTCTTACAAGGAAAAGGAATATGAAAAACAAACAAACAAAAAAGCACACATTTCCCAGAGCAGAATTCTGATCAATGGTGGTCTACACCACCTTTCTTATTCTAAGGGCTTTAGCTGGAGCAACCACATTCTTCTACACAGTTACTCATACAAACCAGCATTAGAAGATACAAGAATGTGAATACATATGAACAATGAAAGCAAGTGTTTAAATTCAGGACATGCTGATGTCATATCCAGGAGACACTAAAAGAATGTTTAACATTAACAACTTGGCGACTATAGTGTATAGGACAGAACAAGTGAAAACAAAAGTATTCCAAACCTTTCCCCTTATATAGGTATAAAAGCTGATCATAATAAGGTATACAATGTATTTTTATCTGTACCACAAATTGATCTTGGATTTTTGCTTTCCAAAGTGAATGTACTCCTCCTGTTATGACAACAAAGTATGTCTCCAGATGGTGCTGAAGTACTCTGGGAGAATCATATCCAGTTATTTTCTTCTTAACCTGAATCATACCCAGTTATTTTCTTAAAGGAGTGCAAGTAAGTATATCCTAGAACATTTAGTAAGTTTAATAAAATAAAAACAAAAAAATCACATAAAAATGTCCCCAAATCCAACAACCTAGAGATTGACACTTAAAATTTTCAGCACACTTCTCTTGTGATCACTCCTTAAAATCCTTAGGGGCTGAGCTTTCTGTTTCAGATTTGTACTACACTGGGCAGGCTTATGGGTCTGTGTTCATTTGGTACCATGTCTAGTATGTTTTGGGTAACTCTCCTGGAAAAAATATTTATTTTATTTCAGCCCAAATGTATTCTTAATTCATCGTGTGCACCAGGCAGCAAACCATTGAAGATGGAAAGAACACAAGTTTATCTTACATGACTTTATCTGTCAGTTGATAACATACCAAACTGCCTATGTAAACCACTTTTTACCTAAAAGGTGACCATTTGATGATACCTTCTATTACATCTCATGATTCTGTTTTTTTGTTTTTGTTTTTGTTTTTTTTTTTTTTTTTTTCAGATTTGGGGATTGAACTCAGCCTCTTGCGCTTGCCAGGGGAGCATTCATTCTACTGAGCCACCTCCCGGCCCCTTCTCATGATTCTTAAAAGTTCAAGTGAATCTTGTTTCTATTTATTTATTTATTTATTGTGGCACTGAAGGTTGAACTCAGGACCCTCACACAGAGCTACACCCCTAGCACTTACTAACTTTTGCTGTGGGACGTGTCTTGCTAATTGGCCGAAGCACATGGGACTTGTGCACTTTCTGCTTCAGCGTGCTGTGATTACAGGTTTATGCCACCTTGTTCTTGTTCCTCTTTCGTACCACCCAGAAGGCCTGGTGAGACGTTGAGAGGCCATGCTCAAACACGAGACACTGGACTTGATGCTGCTCAAACCAGTGAATCCACCAAGTCTGTACAGAAATCTTTCTTATACTTAAAGATAACTATGCTTCTATGTTTCCTACTGTGAAAAGCTTGTCCATTCTTCAATGTATTCAAGAGTTAGCGTGTGAGCCAGCAATTCCACTCCTGGAGATAGACCCAAAGGATTGAAATTCGCTTGAACACAGTCAAACATGAATGTTCATAGCTCTAGTCACCATTGCCCACAAGGATAGACAACCCAAATGTCCACACAGGGCTGAGTGCATCAGCAGAATTTGGGGTTTCCATACAATGGGGTGACTGTCAGTATTGCACTGAAGTATTAATAGATGAATATTGGAAACAGTGTGCTAACTGATAGAAACCAGACTAAAAGGCCAGGAGTGGGTGAATCTCAAAAACATGCCAAGTGAAAGAAGCCATCCACCAAAGATAGGCATGTAATGATATAATTCCATTCATATGAAATATCCAGAGGGATGAGAAGGAGATTAATGGTTTCCAGTGCTATGGGGAGTGGCAAGTTACTACTTAATTAATACAGTGTCTCCTTCTGGGTTGATATCAGTGTCCCAGAACTGGAAAGCATGGTGTAGAGCATGGCAAACTTTGTGTTACGTGTATTATATTACAGTAGAAAGTAAAACTCATGTCTTGTTATCTAAATTCATCAGGAAATCTTTGTTTGCTAGTGACTTTCAAATAAAACTGAGTTTTAGAAAGGAAATTGAGACAATTCATTATCTCACAACACTGAGAAGCCTAAGGGCTGAGCTGATGTTAGAGACCATTTTCAGGAACTCAGGCACAAAGTCATGGAGCTTCTTCCTTTATGAATCTCTTTACTCTCCGTTGTACATTGTCCTGACCCTCTGTTATGATTTGTGTCTAGTTGTCTCCACGAAGCCTCATGTAGTCATTGGGGAAGTCTTCTAAAGTTTGTGAATAATCCATGATCCAATGCTGGGATTATGGGTGTGAGCACTACACCCTGGCCCTGGTGTGGATAGCTTAAATATAAGGAAGGGAGAGAGGACTGCTAGCTATAGCAGCCATTACTCCTCCCTTCACTCTTTGTTGTTTTCCCCCACTATGAAGAGCTGCCCTGTGCCACATGCCACTCTGCCTTGGAGTCAGCTGAGCATGGACTGAAACCTCTACTAACTGTGAGCTAAATAAACCTTTCATTCCTTAATTTTAGTGTCAAGTATTTTGTCCCAGCAACAAGAGAAAAGTAATGAAGACACATTCTCCTGTTGTAGGTGGATCTTTCTTGCAGGAGAGCAACAAGGCAACCCACAGACTCCACTCAGATGGAAGATCTAAGCTTCTGTCACCAGCAAGGGCCACCTTCCCCTTATTATAGACAACTAAGGTAGAGATAATATAGGCAGCCATATACGGGTGGGCCTTGCAAAGAGTCAGGACAAAAGGTGAAAACACACCACAACTGTGGCCCAGAGATGCATCAATTGGAGGTCAAGCCTCAGAATAACAACAAAAAGACCAGACCTACATCTGCTCCAGGGGATGCTTCAGTCCGTCAGTGGGCAACCAAGACCCCTGATTCATTACCAGGGGTGATGCCCACTCACTATATGACTTGCTTCCCTATTAGGTCAATATAACCTAAGAGGCTATGTTTATGATATTATTTGGTTGATCATAGCTACAACTCACATTGTATGCACATGGGTGTGTACAGTAAGACTTTCCACAAGAGGTGGCATCAACAAAAACTGAAAGCTTTCTATTTAAGATCAGGAACAAGACAAGGATGTCCACTTTCACCACTCCTTTCAATATAGTTCTGGAAACATTACCCAGAGCAATTAAACAAGAAAGACAAATAAAAGGAATAAGGATAGAAAGGAAGAAGTGAAACTCTCATCAGGTACAGATGACATGACACTCCACGTAGATGACCCCAAAAACTCCACAAAAGATATCTAGATTCAATAACCAAATTCAGTAGCATCATTGGATACAGTAGCAACACTTAAAAATTATTAACACTCATGTATACAAACAACAAACTCACTGAGAGAGAAATTAAGTAAACCATGCCCTTCATAGCAACATCCAAATAGTGAAATATTTAGGAATGAATATAACAAAGGAAGTAAAAGATCTATACACAGAAAATTATGGTACTCTTAAAAGAAAGAGATCAAAGAGAATTTCAGAAAATGGAAAGATGTTCCTTGCTCATGGATAGGAAGAATCAGCACTGTGAAATGGCTATACTCTACTCCCAAAACTGTTATACAGATTTAACACAATTCCAGTCAAAATATTGTTAGTATACCTTACAGATCTAGAGAAAATAATACCAAAATTCATCTGGAACCAGAAGAGATCTAGAATAGCAAAGGTAATCCTGGCCAACAAAGGCACTGCAGGAGACATCACAATCCCTGACTTGAAATTATGCTACAAAGCTACTATAATTAAATCAGCATGGTACTGGCAAAAAAGAAAGAAAGAATAGAAATACCCAAAGATCAGTGGAACAGGTTAGAATATGCATATACAATTACAAACACAATCAACCACCTCATCTCTTTTTAAAAAATAATTTTATTGAGAAACAAACAGCAATGAGATGTTATCAAAACCGATTACAAGCAGTTTCAATAATTAATACATTGCATATTGTTGTCTTAGTGTTATTCATTGTACAAGCTGCAAACATGATATCCTGTCCATAAACACTTTTAGAACAAATCTTTCTATTTATTGAATTAAGAGAATGCAGCTGTATATCTATCCTAATTATTCTGAGTACACAGATACAAAATGGTCGTTCATTTGTATCCTCCTTTTTTGGTTAGTTTTGTCAGAGAAGTGCATTCCATTGTCATTTAAATATTGT
>NDGN011131436.1:0-12652 GCA_002564285.1 Tympanoctomys barrerae | reverse complement strand
TTCTCTAAATATTCAGAACTTGATTATGATGCAAGTCAGGATGTTTTAAAATTAATGATAACTACATTGCAGGACTTTTGAAATAAAAAAAATGAGTGAATATGCCCCTTTCCGTGCTCTCCTATCGTCTGTGGAAGAGTCCACTTCTCTGAAGCCAGGTGTTCATCCATCACTACAGTAAGGGGGCAAAGCTCCCTGAAGCATCACATCCCTGTTGCACCGAAACAACCGTGTGCCCCTACAAGTGGTGATCGTCATGAGGCAGGCCACGGCGTGTTTACCTAGGGCCTTCTGCACCACCACCACATCCAAGCTCACGTTCATCTCTGTGGACCCGACTTGGCATTCCAATCAGACAACCGAATGAATGGGACTTGATGAAACTCAAAATACCTTTTGAAAACAATCCTTCCAAGAACTTAGCTTGCACAAGTAACCATGGTCATAAAGAAAAGAGATTCACCCCAGAATGTCATAAAGGATTTTTTGAAATACACAACAAGCAAGGTTTGGTAGTAAATTCAATGAAATAAGAGTCATGGACTCAATCAGTGTACTCCTGTTCCTACATATTTTGCTTTTCTTATGAGGTAAGATAGAAGAAAACACGCTTTTCCAAAACAAGCTAACTGGGCTCTAGGCAATGTACGAGACAGGAATCTCAATTTATTTATAATCTCAATTACTAAGGCATATTGCTTTAGCGTCTTATATATGAAGTGTGACAATAAAAAAATGAGATCATAAAGTGGCACATTGGTGGGAATTTTAAAACAAAGCTTCTAAACGACAAACTGGAAAATGGATGAAGTTTACAGCAAGATCACTGAAGATACAGCAATCATTTCTATATGTAAGTTCTGTTGTCTTTATTAAAACTATAGCAATAGTACTTGATCAAACACAATTTATATATGCACATTAATTTTGTGATAATTAAATACTGAGGAGTACATCTCTCTATTCTTTTAGGTGTCATAAGAAATCCCTGAATGTGAATGCACAGCTTATTTTGTCACTTTCGGGAAAATCTGTTGCCACCTAAGAAGTAATTCTCTACTGTTCAGATGTAGTACACACTAAGGTGTTCCTGTGGTGGTTCAGGCACATCATGAGTTATTCAACTCACACATTCAAAAGCTTTTTAAGAAAGGATCCCACCCCAAGAGGCAGAAAGGTCTGAGATGAAAAGGACAGAAGCAGAAAAAGGGCAAATGTGAGTGTGCTGTACACGCCAGGGCATCAAAAGGAAGCAAGAGTGGGGACTGGGCCACTGGAGTCGGCACTACATGGCAGCTGCACTAACGCTGGGCCCACAGGGGCAAGACCACTGCAGGATGGGGCAAAAGCAGACTGGAAGAAAGCAAAGAAAGAAGCAGGGAATAGAAGAGAAGGTTCTCCCTTTGTGGAGATGAGATGAGTATAATTAATAACTCACAAGGACTCTGCATGGGGAGCACACTCTGAAGTAAGTTCATGACCTCAGGGTATACTATCGCTGCAGCCACAGAGACTTTTCACACTGTTACTAATACACTAAACAGGCTCACATCTTTTTTTTGGGGGGAGGGGTTTAGGTTCCAACTTTAATATCAAATCACCTGGCAAGCACAAGGACCCGAGTTCACTCCCCAATATCACATCTTTTTTAGTTACCACTGACAGCTTTAGAAGAATATGACCTGGCTTCCCGAACAAGGCAATCTATTCTTTTTAATAATTCTTTTTTTCTTCCTTTCCCATAACTGTATTCCCAATATTCACATTTCTTTCCCTCAAGATCATCTTTCGCTTTCCTCAATTCCTTTTATAATCCTTTCCTTCTCCTACAGGATGTCTACATGCCAAAAAATGGTACCCTACATGCCATTTTGTTTACAAGACACATATACGCAAACACACTTGAATCTTGAGAACCAGTGAAATGCACTAAAAACTAAGTTGTCCCCAGACAGCTTTGAAGAACACGGCCAACACATCAGTCATTAGTCAAAATGAGATACCACTACACACCCACTAGCAGTTCCACACTCTAACCAGACAGACAATCCAGAGCGGCAGTGAAGGCACGGGCTTAATGGGAACCCTCATACATTATAGGTGCTATGCCGAGTTCAGCAACAATGAAAATTTAGGTTCACTCTAATCCAGAAGTTCTTCTCCTTGGTGTTTATCCATTCTTCAAAAAAAAGTACCTGGATAGAATGTGGGTAGCACAATGATTCCTAATACCACTAAACGTCTGCTTGAGGGTGAATGAATTACAGAAGACTTATAAACAATATACATAAGGAAGCTGCTCAGCAATAAGCACAAGGGAAGGTACTGATGCATGCCACAATGTGAACAAAGCTCAAGATATTATGCCAAGTCAGGTCTGACCCCAAAGAGCACGTGTACTATTATGTGAAATGTCTAGAAAACACATATTTTGTAATTTACGTGAAATGTCTAGAATAAGCAAATCCACAAAGAGCAGGAGTGATGGGTATGGGGCTGAGAGCCAGAACTCCACGAGGGGTCTTCAGACGAAGGTGAGGATGCTCCACACCTGGACTGCAGTGATAATTATTTAGAAAATGGTACCCTACATGTTAAATGTGATCTTCCAGCATATAAAAATCATACTTCAATAAAGCTTACAATAACAAAATACTCAGGATCATTTTCACATGGTAGTGAACTATCACAAGTATCTACTTGCTAGATTCTACTATAAAATTAAAGAATATTCTCATGAAAGAAAAATATGACAGCCCAGAATGAAAAAAGTTATTAAAATGCCCAGCCAGATTTATATCCACATGAAGGGACAGCAGTTGGGTTGGGAATGACTCCCAGTGACAGAAAGCCACTTTAGTGGACAAAAGGCCTGGGTTTGACCTCAGTACCAAAAATAAAAATAAAAAGTAAACAATCTTTACAAGTTCATGAAGTTATTTCTGACCAGGAAAACTGTACATGCCTTCGAGCTAAGTCAGGGAAGCAGCTTTTGTGATGGATTTCACTAAGGCCTACTGGGAAATCAGGAGGCAACCTGTACATTATGTTTTAGTGAAGCCACGTATTTCAGTACACTCTCGTTGACTGAAATAAACGTAATCCACCGAGGTGTGGCCAGCTGGAGGACATGCTGTCCCATTTCCCCAGATTTCTCCTCTTGATCAATGCCAGTTATTTTGTAGGGCTCCTATTACTTCTTAGTGATGCTGGTCCAAAAGAGGTGTGTCTCAGTACATCTTAGACTAGAACAAAGTATTTTAATGAACTGTGAATACAAAAAGAGACTTTGCTCCCTGCCTCAACATTTCACCCAGCCTCCGTGTTAGAGGCGCTGCTGTCTCCATCCGGTGCAGGTGCACGAGTGTCACTGCGAGAGGCCACAGCCCCCACATCTGGCTGGCAGTCACTGTAGGCTGCATGAAGATGAGATTCCACTGCTTTGAAGGTAGAATGAGGAGACAACATAATGGATGCTTAAATGTCTCCAGAATGAGAACAGGTGGAAAAGACCAGCAGTTCTTGAAACTTAACTCCCAACTTGACCAGAACTGAACAGCAGTCAATCCCAACTGCCCTGCATATAAAGCAGGAATCTTACCAACACTGTAATATGGCTGCAGCTCATCTTCACATTCATTTTTAATGATACACTGAGAAACAGAGAACTAAAAGAAAGACATTTAGTTCGCTCTGCAAAGTTTTGAGGCAACTTCACTGACACAAATGTTACTCCTTTCCCTTCAGTTCTGTGTAGATACTTACCCATGACCCTGAATCTTCCTATAATATACATTTTCCAGGAAAACTAAAAGAAAAGGCAGAAAGCCAAGGTGGTGGTGCAAACCTGAAATCCCAGTACTCGGGAGGCTGAGGCAGGAGGGTCATTTTAAGTTCAAGACCAATCTGGGCTACAAAGTGAGCTGAAACCCAGCTTGAACTACATAATGAGACCCTGTCTCAAAAAGACAACAACAATAATTATTATTATTATTTATTAAAAAGTTAAAGAAAGGACAACACGTATTACATTTCTTTTATAGTTTCTGCCCCATTGTTTTCAAAGATGTGCATCTGCCTTCATCCCAATTTACATGATTCAAAAGCTGTACCACTTAAAAATTACTAAGCTGTTAAACATAAAATTTTGCCTTCTAAAGGGCCGGCCAAATAGCTCATTGGATTAAAGCCCCTGCAAGCAGGCTCAGTGGCTGGGATTTGATCCTTAGGCTTGCCATGCTGGCCCCGCCCCCAGGGCACGCTGAGAGGGCGACTGGACACTCTGTAGGCCCTTCCCTAAAATACAAAGAAAAGAAAAAAAAAAGCCTTCTTTCTCAAATAGTTTTAGAGGACTGCAGGATGAGGTCTTTGCTATTTGGTTTTTTGTTTGTTCTTTGTATTTTGGTAAGAGTTTACAGGGTTTCACTACGTAGATCAGACTCGTAGTGATCCAACTGTGTTCAGCCTCCCACTAGTTGGGACTACAGGGGCGCGCCACCATGTCCAGTCTCAACTGCCATCCAAGCACGCTCCGGGGGCCGGGCCGGCACAGCGGGTCCAGGAATTGGACCCCCAGCCCCTGGTTTTTAGACATGCTCTTTTCATGATTTCAGAATGCTGTCTGTACTTTTGGATGTGTTTCAGAGGACAGGGCCAGTACAGCGCACTGGGGATAGAACCCACTGCATCTGCCTAAGCAGGCGCTTTAATCCACTGAGCTATTTGGCCAGCCCCACAAATAGTTTTAATTATAAAGTTTAAAACACACACATACAATGATGTTTCCCAAGACCATAAACTAGATATATTAGACCCTTAAATGTTATTGGAGTGGGATAAAGTAATAAAAAGAAAAAATCCTAATACAGGGAGATCTTTTGTAAAAAATACCATTACTTATTTTACGTGTATATTTTGTTTATTTATAATTTCTATTAAAATAAAATATAAAGAACTTGTTATTATAACCACCATAGAAGAAATGACACTCATTTAAAGAAAAAGCAAAGTAGATAATCTAAAGGGTTTCTGGAAACCAATGAAGTCTTCAGAAACAGGATTGTTTTATGAGTCACAAAGCAGATTTAGAAGTCCCACAAGGGACTCTCCTCTCTTTGCTTACTCATTTATTCTTAGGATTTATATAGCATTATGTATTTTGTATGTATGTATTGTCACATAGCATTAGGTATTTAAAATGAATAAATAAAAAAAAAATCAAAGAAACCAAGAAGTGACACAAGCCAATCTGAAGCACAGGCTCCACTGCATACAAGTGGCTTGTGCATCTTCTCCCACCTCTGGACACTGGCCCTGACACTCTCGCCCCATCCTAAGCCTACCTTCAGGCGTCAGCTCCACCTCTGGCCACTTGCACTCTTCCGCGGCGCCCTGTTGTCTCTCACACCTCTGAAGAGCCTGCTGCTGAGACTCACTTGGGAGGCAGGAGAGGCTTCCTGCCTGGGTAAGAGGTCCCTTGCCTCAACTGACCACCTGTAAAGCACACTGCAGGTATCTGTCAGGGTACCAGAGAAACAGGACAACAGAACCCACAGGCGCTGATAGGGGAGGTAGAGACTCGGGTATAGACACAGGGGACAGACATGAATAGAGACACAGGGAGGCTCACTGTGAGGCCTGGCGTCCTGTGATTATGGACGCTGACAAGCCCAGCCCACACAGCATGGACAGGCAGGTGAAGACTGGGCCAGCCAGTGTCCACAGGAGGCTAAAGCAGGAAAGCTGAGGTACAGAGGCCCAGAGATGCCACTGGGGAATTCCTCCTGCTTCACTGGGGACAGGCTTCTTGTTCTATTCAACCTTCCACTGACTGCATAAGGCTCACCCATGTTCCTGAGAACAATCTGCTATACTCGAAACTTACTAACTTAAAAACTGGCCTCATCCAAAAATACTACCATAGAAACATCCAGAGTAACGTTTGTCCAAATGAGCTCTCTGAGGCCTAGGCAACATATCATGTGAAATGGCCATGATCTCTATATTTGGGAGCCCATCTTGTCTTCTCTGGGGTTGTAGACAGACACACAGACAGACAGACAGTCTCCTCAGTCTCCTGGGCTTGAGTGACAGAATGTCACAGAGCAGCAGGAGCACATTCTTGTTCTTCAGCTGCTCCAGTGTATTATCTGATTGACTTTCCCAAACACAGCTACTAGTGACTGCACCCTCACCTGAATCCTAGACCTCTGGTATCACTCATCAGTTATCAAATCTAGGTCAATGTCTCACTTATCCAAGTAAGAACATATCTGTTCTACCAATCTGAGTATCTGTTACAGATCTCTGGAGTCCAGCTCCTACTTTTAAAGCTAAGAGGAGGGAAAGAGAGGGTTAATGGTTCCCTGCTGAAATCAACCCTACACTCTCCAGCTGTGAACAATTAAGTCTGTCAGCATTCCCTCCAAGAAACTCCTGCTGTGTTATTAGGATGAATGGGAAACAGGATTCTGACTTTCTGATAGGTAAGGTTATAAATCTACCCTCTAGACTAAGAGTGGCCCAGCTGGGCTTATGTGCACAAGCTGAATCTTTAATTATGGACCCCACAAGATGCTCCACTCAGGAATCCCTTTGGTGTTCAGAGCAGGAAGAGGAGGAGGACCTAAGCTTGTAACTAAGGATTGACTCTCTTCCCATGGAATTCCACAGAAAAGCAGGTAAAAGCTATGCAGGGCAAGGCTCCTGAATATTCCTGTGTATTGATGTGGGACTATTCACCTATGTGCGATTCTTTTTAGCCTCAATTTCATGACTCTCTGAATTTTGTATCTAATTTCAAAATAAATGTTGACATAAAAATGGATACTTCAGTTCTGAAAAAAGAGTAAAAGCAAAGACAATATAAATTGAATTTTGTTGCACCTTATAAGAAAATATGAAGCAGAATGAAAAGTTGTACTAAGGCAAAAACAAGTCTTCTAGGGCCATATGTCATTTTGTGTGGAAGAACTCAAAACTGAATTGAAACAAATCAGAAACATCTAACTTCCCATAAACTAGAGCAAAAACTGGCAGGATAATAAATAGCTGTTTTTAGGAACAACTGTTCCATTAGCAAAGACTTTCCTGGTTAATCAAACCCATCCTTATGCCAGGGAAGTATGAGCCAAACCCAGCGGCAGGGTGCATCTGGGGCCCCGATGCCTTCTTTAAGATGTTCACGCCGCTTCTGGCAAGACTCACGCTGTCTGTGATGGCCTCACCTGGTTCTTTTAAATTCAACTCGCCCTTCAGCTGCTCTACAGCAGAGGAGGAGCGCGAAGCTGATCGCATGCTCCAAGGGACCCTGGAGTCCCTTGTACACTTGTGCTGTACACCTCTCCAAAGAGCAGGCCTGACTCAGTCACTGTTGCTCACAGTGGCCCTTTCTTAGAAGGCCTCAGAAAGTGCGCTGCATTAAACAGGAAGTTTCTCATTCGCTGTCAAAGCCCAGCGCACGGAGATACCGGGATAGTCACAGAAGCTCTCCATGTCTCTTTCTCGCCTGTACTGGACCAAATGAAGCGACATAATAAATCTGATGCTTAGCACAGAACTAGTGTTCTGTAAAGTTACTTTAAAAGAAAACTTACATGGCTCATTGTCATGAGGAGAAAATGATGCAATGCATTGAGTAAAGGCCCAGATGCTTTGCAAATTTGGAGTTTTATGAAAAACTGTTAAAGAGTCCGGCACAGTGACTTGAGCCTGCAGGCAAAGCAGTTAGGACTGGCATGGGAACTGGCACACCCAGCTCAAAACGAAACAATGCCTTGAGGAAACCCCCAACTCCCAATTGCATCTTAAGGCTAGTAAGATTGTTGTGGAAAGGATAGCCATTTAAAACACTGGCCACCAAAATAAGTTTATTTGAAAGATTACACTCTGATTTTTAAAAATAAATTGAAGTACACACACAGAGACCTGGGGACACTGCTAAGGACTGCCGTGGCTGTTTCCTCTGCCTATGCGCCTGGCTGCCTGAGGAAACAGCATCCCCGATGCTGTTCCCAGTCAGCCACTGAGCAACACCAGGAAACCAAGATGGCTCCATTCCACAAGTGGTGTAGTTCCCTGCCAGGCAGGTCCTGACCTCATCAGCCGGGGCAGAAGACCACGAGGACCACATGCACCATAGTGTGAGACTTCTTAGCTTGCCTCTTCCTTCCCAATCTCCTTCATAGGACCTCTTGTTTCTAATGGGACAATCACCCAAGTACTTTCTTTTGACTTTTAAAAGTTGTCACTTAATGACAGCAATATCCAGGAAATAGGAATGAAGCCAACGCCCACTGAACAACTGTATTAGTTGTCTATTATGTATAACAAATTACCCACAACCTGTGTGACCCATAGGAAGAATCAGCTCTGTTCATTCCTAGCGTTACTTTCCAAATCAGTGGAGGCCTCTGATGCTCCTTGTCACACAGGTCTCTCTATGTGGCCACTGCCATCCCTCACTGCAAATGAGCAAGCAGACAAATGAGAGAGAATGCTTGACAGAGAAGGTGCTGCTTTGCTTACGCAGTCTCAGACACGACATCCCACAAAGTGAGGCGCTGACTCCTCACGAGGAATAGAGTGGTCAGAGCGCATCCATCCTACAAGTGGGACCTCCGAGACCGTCTTCCCTCGTACCCACCACGCCATCCCCAAGGGCTGACGCAGAAGAGGTCTTCTCACATGCTCAGATGGTCACTGAAATAGGAAAAAGTCACAGCAAGCAGCTAAGGACTGTGACCTTCTTCATTTCAACAGGAGAAACACCTGGTGCTCCAGGTGCACAGAATGACCAGGTGGGAGAAAATCAAAGGCCTTCCAAAAGCATGAGAGAGCCACATGGGCTACTCAAAAACAAAACAACAACAACAAAAAACAGTTCTTTGTTCAAAGTATCATCCTAGAAAATCCTTTATCAAAGGCAAGAATTTTCTTTTAAATGAGAAAGTTCCAGAAGAAAGCTCGAGGTATGTCAGTATCAAGAGAAGGTTTTTAAGAACACTTACCTCATTGAAATCCCCATGGTTAATTTAAAGACTCTCATAGTAATTTATTTTTGGCAGAACATAATACTACCAACTACAAAATACAGTAAATTTTACTCTATATTGACTTAGAATAATCCTGGGAGATGTGACTGCGTTTCTAGAAGACATCACAAGCTTTAGACGGTGCGCAGTGCCAGTCAGCACCTTCTGTCAGAGACGCCAAGCAGCTGCAAAGACTTGCCCTGCTGAGAATTTCAGAAATCATGATTCTGTCTTCCTTGTTTTATGCTCCCAGGGTCAAATTTAAAGGTTATCTTCGCCCAGTTTCTCCTCAAACTTTGATCCAGCCATTTGGAAATTTGTGCAAAATCCTGATGTATTTATTAAATGTAACAGAGAGTTCTGCCAAGTACAGCTTTATAGCATCAAAAATAAAATGTCTTAATTTAAAGCCATGTACTCAGAAGGAGTAATTAGTAAAGGAATTCATGGATTATGGTATAAAATCATTGTGGAAGGCATGAACATTAGAGGCATGCTCACACAGACAAACTCATTTTACAAGAGAACGGCCTGCCCGGTTCCCTCAACATTCACAGCTCTCAAAGATGGGAGCACCGAGGGAGCGGCAGAAAGGACAACCAAAGAGTGCAGATAAGAGACCAAATCTAACACACTGACATGTAAATGGACAGTTTGTTGGCATCAGCACTGAAGATTTTCCCACTGCTTAGGCTGATGGCAGAAGCAGAAGCTTCTGTTTACTGACAACCCAAACACAAAGGCGGTCTGCCTGCTGCGATCTGCCTGCTGCGTAAGGTCTGAACAAGCTGCAGAAGCAAAACAGCAGCCCAGGCAAGGGCAAGTGCTGGCTCTGTTCCACTTTGTGTACAATTCAACTCTGGCATCTCATTTCCTGCAGATATTAGTTAATTCGGCATATTTAAAGAAGAGCAACCAGAGTAATCAGAAAACTTAAAACTGAAGAAAAGCCCCGAATGTTGTTATGGTTTATATGTAGCAGTCCCCGCAAAGGTCTCATGCAGCCCTTGGAGCTAAGTGCCACACGAGGTCTGACACTGCTAAAGCAGGAATACATGTACCCTCCATTAAGGTGTACGTGTCAGTACATTGTCCCAGCAATGAGAAAAGCAACCAGGACAAATGTAGAAGCACTCACTGTGTTGCATGCAGATATCAGCAGGACTATTTTTTTTTTATTTTGACAAACTGTTTATTAAACTTTGAATCATTATAGAGTACTGGTATCTCTTATTGCAGCCTAGAGTCTCACGATCAGAGGGGTGGTAAAGTGGCAACAGTAAATTTGGGTATCTGGTCTCCCAACAGTACCTGCCATTCAATTCCTGATTCTTCAATGGCTGCCAGGTGGATCACCACTCCACTGGACCCATCCCGCTCCATGGCCAAAGCAAGAGCGCTGGCAGTGAACTGTAGACACTCCTCCTTGTCCATGCCAAGGAGGTCATGCCAAATCAACATAGCCACAGATATGTGAGCTCCCGGAACCACCAACAACAAAGGCCTGCCTTGCCATCATACCTCCTGTGGGAACTGTGTAGACCTGCCCTCCTTCTTGAGAGTCCCAACCTGTGACCATGATTCCTGCCATTAGTTCTTCCTGGTATTGGTAACGCATCTCCTTAAACATGCTGGCTGCTGAGTGTACCAGTGGAGGTTCATTCAACTCAATGCTGTGGAAACCAAGCTGATAAGCGACAGCATCTGCTACTGCCTGGGTATCAGCAGCTGAACCTGAGCGGCAGCAGAAGATTCAGTCATGAGTAGGAGTCAGCTTGTCAGACACTAGATTGGAGAGGTAGGACCCAGTGGTTGTTCTGGATTCCATCCCCAGAACTACGCCCCCGTCAAACTGCACAGCCATGGTCGTGGTCCCTGTGGAGACTTGCCAGTTTTCCCAGTCTGGGGTGATGGCCCCTGGCCCCCAGGTGGGTGCAGGTCCCACTCCTCCAGCTCTTAGCACAATAACTGCCATTTTTCTCTTCTGGTGCTACCACAAAGCAACTGTCGTAAAGTGCTCTGTCGTTCTCTTCAGTCAGTCCCCTCTGCAGGACTGTTGGTGGAAACAGCAAACAAGTTTTCCTCACCACAGAGGAATGCTGGCCCCAGGAAGCAATAAGTTCATGATACATTGAACACCGATGGTGACCCCCTGCACTGGACACGGTGCTCTTGGATGAGTTCACTCTGTGACAACAAGATCTCTTCAAATCCCAAGCAGCAAAAGTAGGTCCACTGCCAGGTTCAGGGAGCTCTGCCCCAGGGATCAAATGATGGTGGAGGAAACCAAAACATGCTGCCCGAAACACACCTCCTGGGCATAGGGATTATTCTGAGCTGATTACTTTAAGAAAATAAACAGAACAAAGCTCTAAAGACAGAATAGAAAAATTACCATTTTGTAAGGGAAATTAGACCAATGATTGGTTTGACATAGTTCTGGGTAGGATTAAGGCTATCTGACCTCAGGGTGGGTAGACTTGTTAAGATATAAGGGACAGAAGGAGGGTCACCATGGTCCTTGTCACTGCTTGCTGCTCACTACTTTACTGCACCTACTGCCTTCTGCCTACCACAGATGGCTTCTCCTCTGTGACGCCCCTCTGCCAGGCCACTCTGCCTTGTACCCAGCTGACAATGAACTGCAACCCCCACACACTGTGAGCTGGAATGAACTGTTCCCCCCGCCTTAGCTTTGGGATTTGGGTGTTTTGTCTCAGCAATGAGAAAAGTACCTCAAACACCATCTCTGCATCAGGAAAAGGATGAAGCTTAAATCACCAGAGATTCTCACTGAAGAAAAGAAACCAACAAGCCTACATAACACACCCTAATCATCTTCGTTCCACTACCCGGCTTCCCCACATCCCTTCCTTCTTGTATCAATGGACTTTGGGATTTACACCTGACTCAAACCACCTCTGGCTACTTCCTAGGTATACACAAAACACACACACTATTAAATTGTCATTTTTCTCTTATTAACCTGTCTTTTGTACAGGAGGCTGTCCTTACAAAGAATTATAAGAGGCAGAGAAAATTTTTCTCCTCCTCCCCTATAGGAGGTCTAGCCTATCCTACAGATATCCTCAAGATATACATGTTCATCCCCTAAAGTTATGTATTCTATTTCTTACATCATTGAATCTTTTAAATACCCAAGAAATGTCTGCTCGGGGCTAGAAAAAAAATCACTACATCAGATACCTTATGATCTAGATCTAGAACATTCATGAAAAGGCTTGTACATTCAGAGTTTGAGCTTTGAGAAGCTGAAAAGTCATGGGGGTTCTATACTCATGTGTAGCTGAATCTACTCATGAGCCCATGCTGAATGTACTGTTGGAGGCGGGCCTGGGAGAAGAGCACTGGGCACGAGCGCTGGGAGGGCACATCGTCCTTCCTCTGCTCCCTCCCTTCTCTTTGTTTCCAGACCACATGAACTGGGCCACTCTCTTCTGCCAGAATCTTCCACCGTGCTTTCTTGCCAGCCAACCGTGGACTGAAAACTGAGCCAAAGTAAACCTGTCCTACTTTGATGTATAAGGTATTTCAAAGTGGGTATTGTTTCCCAGTGACCAGGAGAGTGACTGAGATGAGCTATGATGGGTTATTTAAAG
>NDGN011131430.1:0-11800 GCA_002564285.1 Tympanoctomys barrerae | reverse complement strand
ATATCATTTGTATTGACTCCTTTCTCATTGATGCCTATTAGTTTTATGTTGTTCATCTTTGCAGCATCTTGCGGTTGTTGAATTATTTTTTAATGCCTCCTGGTTGTTTTTAAGGAATCTTTTGTTTCCTTTTTACTAGCTGCAACAGTGTCTTCAATGTCTGAAAGTCTATTTTCACCTTAATTGAAAGGGTTCTTCCAGCTTGTGATTGAGGTTTTAAATTCCTGTATATTGCTTTGAATTTGCTGCATGCATTCCATTTTTGTCCTATGTTGTTCCTTCAAGGATTCCATCATTTTTCTAATCTCCTCTATTTTTTTAATCAGTGTCTACTTTAGAAGCACTTAGTAAGTCTTTTATTATAGTTATCATTTCTTTTCTTATTTCTGAAAATATTTCTGAAATGAGTTCCTTTATGCCTTTCTGCAGTTTTTTCTTTTCTTCAGACACTCTCATTTCAGAGACTTCAGGTGTGTGCTTTCCAATTTCTTCTATGCTATTGCCTCTTGCATTTGTCTGGATGGGCTCACAGCCTGAGAACGCATTATGCTCTTGCTCCTTGTCATTTTGGATAGCACTGCCTTCTGACCTTTGGTGTAGAGCTTTGATGCAGTTATTACCTTAGCACCAGGTCTGGTTCTGGAAGCTGTGCTCCACTTCTTCCTGCTTCAGCCCTTGGAAGTGAACCCACTGTGCCACTGCGGCAAGATGTTCTTCTCCTGGATTAGCTGGGTGTGTCTTGCCTCTAGCCTCTTTGCAGGGAGTTCTGTCACAGGTTTCCACACAGGGCCTGTCTGATGGGGAAAGCTACACACACACATACACACACACACACACCCGGGCCTGGGCACTGGCTCAATAATGATACAGCTGGCCAGCAGATGATCCAACTCACATGCTGGGCCTGGGCACTGGCTGGAGTGAGGATCTAGAGGGCCCCTGGGTGGTTCCACTTACCCCTGGTCATCTTCCATGCCCCAGTTGTGCACCACTTATTGTATGTTATGAGTCAGTGCCAAAAGAAATGATGAGAAGACCCAGTGAATACAGCCTCAGAGGTCTCAGTGGGATTAGTCTCTCTCACACTTGGAGAGAAAACCAAAAACTACGCTTTATGAAAACCAACAACACTAATGTGTCAAGTCTTCACAAATAAAGAATACACCAATCTTTGATACCTAAATCACAGAAAGGAAGCAAATATTTTGCCTATCTCTTATAGAATTGCTGGAAATAGAGAAGTCTAATAGCTCAGTTGAAATGCAAAAGACACCTATCATTCAACAGAGCTGTGGTGATGATGCAAAGGAACCAGGTGTACAAACCATTTAATTCAATGCTAGGCACTCTGTCGATCAAGTGATTATGTGTATTATTTTAGCATGTAGTTAGATAAAATAAAATTACAGAAATTGGCTTACTTGTTTAAATAAAACACATTTTGAATTTTTATATATTTCTATTCCTGATGGATTCTATCAACTTATTCTACCACCAGTAATGTCTGAAAATATTCATTTTTCTACAGTCTTGGTAAACTCAGATACTGCCATTATTTTGCGTTTTTTTCATCTCTTTAGGGAAAAAGCATTGCAGTTTACCATGCACTACTTAATTATAGGTGAATATGTGGATCTTTTAATCTTTTATGGGATATTCCTTCTAAGACTGGCGTATTAACAAAATTAATCCTAACCACTTTTAGACAAAAGAGATTTTAATCAGCTTTTGTATTTGGCTTTTGGCCTCTAATAAATTCAACTAGTACTAAACTTAGCACAGAGCAGTCCTATGCACTGCCTCATGGATCCTACCATTAATTTCTTCCTGGCCAGATGGGCTATTAGGAGACATGAATAATTACATCAGGGAGCTATTGTTATTCTTTCTTGTTCATAAACATCACCTTGGTTATAGCCCAAAGCTCTTGGAAGTAAAAGAACTGCAGACACAGAATTAGTAAACATTTTACTACTTTATAATATCACTTTTCCTTGAAAATATTTTCATGACCTGAAAGATGCAATAGCAAAATTTTAACCCAAATGATCAAACTCCACTCTGCGATCTTAAAATAGTTAAGCATTCATTATTCCTTTGTTAGACTAAAATGCCAGTTCATGAGGATTTAGAAAATGTCAACCAATATAGCTGAAGGGGCTCTTTATTCAATGCTCATTTTAGAAAAATAAAAACACATGTAATCCTAGAACCATTTATATGGAGGAAAAGTCTCTGTAGAGCAGAAATAAATGTCTTCCTGTCAAAATTGTTGTTAGCTCATAAAGATTTCATTTATTGAATTTTCTTCAGAAAAATGTCCCCACAAGGACATGCTTTAGCTAGTGCAGTAGGTATCGGGGCAGTTGTCCCTCTTCTGTGTCGCACACACTCCATACACAGGACTCCTTCTAATTCCACAAAGGCAACTAGTTCCATCAATGGAACAAGTCTTCAGGGATGAAGACAGGAGGAACAATCAGACATACATTATTTCATGAAGCTGCCGAAACGAAAGAACAGGACTGACAGAAGATTTGACAGCTATTAGAACGGCACTTATTTTACCGACCTGTTTTCATTAGCTTACTACCTGAGAATCTGAAAAAACATAAGATTTAATGTTTTATTTTTCAGTTTCAAAATTATTATTGACTAATGCCTGAAAAATTTTTGCATTATGCTCTCTAAAATTTAGGTTATATTTTAGGGCATTCTTCTGTCCCTGACTCAAAGCTCTGCCAAAATGAGGTGCAATATTTTAATAGTACGAGCCTTTACATTTGAAAACATTTTGCTCATGGAACATCTTTAAAAGGAAGTTTTTGTCTAGTGACCTTTTAGTGTATCTCAGGTCATGCTCTATGTGTAACATGGCTAGATTAAAAGGGAGGCCAGTTTTCTGTTCTAACACTGGTACTGCCTCTATACACTATCCACGAGGCTGTAAGGAAACAGTGATTTGAGGGCATCCTTGTTAACATTAATTTTCATCAATCCATCTTTTACAACATTTCTCACTGATATCACCAGCTATATAAAGCAGAGAATTTTTGTCCAATGACTCATTTTTTAGTGATCCCTTGTTGGTACTACCACAATCTGGCAGTCATAAATGTAAACTTGTCTTTATTTCATTATTACAAAGCATAATCAGATCAAAATATTCTGACTGTAGCAATGAAAACAATAGTCCAATTGTTAACTCAAATTTGGTTCAAGTTAACTCATTCATTAGTAAATATTTAATTAATCTCAACCTTGAAAATTTACCAATGCATTACAGAAAATTCATAAGAAAACAAACTTTCCTTTCTATAGTGGATCCAAATAAATCAGTTACTTGCCATACAATACAGAAAGGAACAAATTCTATACATAATTTATAAGAACACAACAGAGGCAACGAAGCCAGGTAGTACTTTCTGAATAATTCTGCTTTGTTAAGGAGACCTATGTTATTAAATCAACTTATATCCCCATCAATAGAGAACTTCGCATACCCATTCAACAAGTATAAATAAGTTAAATAAACATATCATGGTATGTGTGTATTCATTAAGGTAATAAATGACTGTGTGGAAATATTTATTGATAAAATTGACATGAACCCAAGAATTTGTTTAAAAAGCTGTAAGAAAAAATTAAAGGTAGAAGAATAGAATGTAAAATTGACAAATGGTCACTGATTATTGATGCTGAATGGGGGTTATATATGGCTTAGTTTTGTATATAATAAAACTTCTAATTTCTTATTATAAGCAAATTAAGAGTCATGGTTGAGAAATACTTTATGTTCTCATGTGGAAATATCTATGAGATTTGTTGTGTACTGTAATAAGTGAGGAGAACAATGATGTAAGGTGGGTGGAAGTATAATTTCTCTTTTATATGCAAGAATTTCAATAAAGAAATTATCAAATGACTGAATAAATTAATGAGAGGCATCATGGAGTTCTTATAAACAGATGTTTAGTTTGAACAAAGTTGGATGCATTGTGTTTTAAAATTGGGATATTCTGTGCACTGATACACACATGTGATAGAGGAATTGGGACAGGAATGCCGGGACTAGTGACATGTGGATAGCATGCAGGGAGAAGCTGGGAATCTGATCTTTGTGTGACATACAGAGTGTGAAGGGAACCGTAGAAAACAGGAAGGTGCAAGTAGCTGACTCCAGATTATAAGGGGTTGTGTGCTGCATTGGAGCAGTGGGCTTTCCTTGATCTTTGTAGGCTTTTAACATGGGATTAAATGATCTACATTGCTTTACAACATGAACCACACTTACGTGTTCATGCTGGGTTGGAATGAAGAAAGCTTAGAGATTGCAAACACAGAATCATCTTACAAGGTCAGGGGATTTAGTCATAAAGTCCTCCAAAAAACATCGGTATGGAAGGCAGCATTAATAAGTACATTCTGAAGAGAGTGGAGACACAAGGAAATGTTTTCTTATTCAGTGATTAGCCCTTGCTGAATCTAAATTGCTATATTTTGAAATATATGAATGTCATAGTTTATTTATGCTTCAATAACAAAATACTTGCGACTGGGAAATTTGTACATAACACAAATTTGTTTCTTGCAGTTCTAAAGCCTGGGAAGTCTAATATCAAGATGCCATCACTGAGTATCTAGTGAGTTTCTGGGGGTTGCAAGTTCAGATCACAAAATGTGGAAAGAATAACAAGGGCCGAGTGGGGTCCTGCTAGCCTTTTCATAAGCTTACTAGACTTAGTCACGAGGGAGCTCATAACGGCTCACCTTTTGTAACTTAGTACCTCTTTGGGATTTAGTTTCAAAATTTATGTTTTGAAGGACATTCACACCATAGTAAGGGTCATGAAGAGAAAAAATGTAATCACCAAAATTAATTTTACCAAGTGCAGAGATTAAAAAAACATTTTTCTGTCTTTTTTCAGTACTGACCACAAATTACTATTCCTACGTCCTAAAAAACTGAAAGTTCAGCCATTTTGGTAGCGTTTTGGTACAGAGAACAAAAGCTATATAGGAAGGGATTGCCAATTGTAACAGAAAAATTCTTTTCAGCAAAACTCTTCAGTCTCCATTTCTGGACAGTGAATTGTCCATCAAGGAGTTTTTATCTATTATAGTCCCTTATCTGATTGCAATTTCAATGCCTACAGATCTATTTGTATTACCTGGTACCCAAGTCATCACTATATGAATTTTTAATGCTCTCCCAGGAAGAAAATATTCATTATTATCTATAACTTTCCCTCATAACTAGAGTTCTACAGAGGTCTCCATTCCTGTTTCCTTCCCCAGGTAGTTATAATTAAGACAATTAGCAATAACTAAGAGATTATTGTGTGATATGTATTTTAAATTTACATATATTAATCATGGGAACTCTCAAGGTGGCTCCAAGTCATTCCTTTTTATCATTCTTGTTGTTCTTAAGAGGAAGCTAATATTTGGGGAGTTTCTTATCCACAGTTTAACTTGCCAACCAGCCAGTAAGGTATACCACTCCATCCTTGATATCTTTTCAACTTTCCTAAAATGGGGTTAGGTAATCTCTCTTCAAGAAGAAAGAAGCAAAATAGCTCATAGAACATGGATTAAACATGTATTCTCTGAAAATTACAAGTATAATTCCTTTCTGTGATTTTGAATGAAATGAAATTATGGTAAGTTAGTTTGTCAGAGTTCTTGTTCAAGGCCTCATAATTAGTACGTAGGAAAATTCCAAGGTTTCCCTTGAGTCTTTGGGTTCTTTTAGGCACAAACTGATTAATGGTTAATGATTGATTAATGATTACTTGGTTTATTTGTATCATATTACTGTTTATTAAGGTAATTAAATAAATTATAAAATTCTTTGAAAATTATCCAAGTTCCTCTAAAAACACTATTACCCTTTGTCTTTCCACCCCCAGCAAAAGATGATTCCAAATGTATTTCTAGGGGTGTATTTGCTTATAAGTGAAAGGTTTTTGTTAAAGTCATGGTTCACAATTTCTGTTCTCACTAAATAGGATTATATTTGTAAAATACTCCTAAGCCATGGTTGAAAAGACAGATTATAGTATTAATGGTTTTACTTTGCTCTATTTCTAGTTGAATGCAAAGGCCTGAAATAGTAAAAATCATTTAATGAATTATAATATTTTCAGTAAAATTTTCCAGAGGAAAAACAGAAATGATCAACCTAGATGTCTTTAGCTCCTTCCAAAAGTCCATATCACAGTTTTCATTTATTTAATACCTAAAATACTCCTGCTGAGGGCCTCATAACATAGAACAGGCAAAAAATTATATTGTGCTTGGGTCTGAGCAAGGGAGAGGATCTCTAGTTGGACGGAATCGCGTGCACGGTTCAGATACAAATCAGAGCTTGGTGTATTTAGGGAACTGGAAAGAGATCTGAGAATTAGGGCGGGATTGGTGGATTTGTCAAAATGATGCTCAAACATTAAGTAGAGAGGAGCAGACAGCCAAAGGATTTTTATATTAAAAGCTTCTACAATTTTTCTTAAGACAAAATTCACCAGAGGACTTTAAATATATAATAATTTTTAGAGTCTTCAGAATCCCTCTTTTTATCATGTAGAAAAGAGGGATTGAAATGTTTGTCCTTCTTTTACTTCATTAGTCCCATTTATTATTTTTAAAATTGACTTCCCTGGAATAAAATGCACTTGTTTCAGATGTTCACCGAAATGATTTTCACTAATGTACACAGCACTACAGGCAAAATTCAGGTTACTTTTCATAATCCATCTGCATCTTCCTGCCCACCCACTGTCAGTCTCTTCCCCCTTCTCCAGCCTTTACATCCACCTATAGCCCAAGAAACCATTCAAGTGCCTTTCGTCATTTAATGTTTTGTTTGTTTATTTGTTTTTTGTTTTGCCATACTGGGGATCAAACTTGGAACCTTGCACTTGCCAGACAGGCGCTTATTCTGCTGAGCTGTCTCCGAGCCTCATCACTTCGATTAGCTTTGGATCTTGAGAGCATCATTTGGATGACATCTTAGTGGATTTTCTGAATGAGGTTCGTGCTCAGCATAACTGTTTTGAGATCAGACACACTGCTACACACTACCTTAGTACATGCTTTTTAATGATGTGCTGTGCCCTATTTTGCCAGTATCTCAAAATTTGTTTTTGCCAATTATGTGTTTGTGGGCATTTGGGTTATTTTCAGTTTCTGGTTATGAATAATGCTAATAACATTTTTGTGTAGATATTTGCATAGGTATAAAATATTGTCTTTCTTGTGTAACTATCAAAGCATGGATGTTTGGGTCTTATGGTGAGAGAATATTTAACTTTATAAATAACTGCAAAACAAAAATGAACACATACTTCAGAGGCATAAGTGCAGTTGCTCAACAAACATAACTTCATGTTTGAATGTAATGTTCAACATCTCTGGTCACTAAAAAATGCAAATAAAAATGATGTAGGATTTCATCTTACTCCAGAAAATGGCAATCAAGAAATAAAAACTAAAATTTGCTGATTGTGGCAAAAAGGAGCCCTCCTATATTGTTGGTGGGAATGTTAACTAGTAGAGCCATTATAGAAATTAATATGCAGATTTCTCTAAAAACTGAAATTACAAATTCCATATAACCAAGTTATCCTCAACGAGCTTCAGACAACATACTACAATGACACATGCATACTTGTGTTTATATTAGTGTAAGTTATGGTAGCTTAATCCCGTAGCAGTATGTGTTTAACAGATTACTGGATAAAAACTTGCTGCATCTATATATAATATAATATTACTTGGCTGTAAACAATAACAGATTTGAGACATCTGTAGGAAAATGGATTTGGAGAAAAAATAATATTGAGTGAAATATATAAGACACACAAGTTTAAATACCCTATGACATCTATCATCTGAGTTAGACAAAGTACAAGTAAAGGGAATAATGTAAAAAGGATAGACGTAGACAAGGGGATCATCTTTTCTAAATGGGAAGGGCTTCACAGGCTTAAGCATGCAGAGTAAAGAGGAGGGCTAGGTAAATAAACAGAAGGAAGATATGCTACATACAAGACCCTAATGCAATGAAAAATTTCAATGAAAATAAATGTTATGTGTCATAAATATGAACTAAATTTATTAATATAAGTAAGAATGGAAAAGGAAGAACAGGAATTGGAAGAGGAAGGAGGGAGAGGGACAAAGGAGAAGGAGATTTAAAAAGAAGAAGAAATAGATTTGGTGAGATAGCTCAGTGACACAGTGCCTGCCTGGCAAGCATCAAAGTCCTGAGCTCAATTTATGGTCCAAAGACAAAGAAACAAGCTATATTATGTGCAAATTCCTACTCCCCAAGATGATTGTAAAATGTATGTACTGAAAACATGAGCTAATAAAAAATTGAAATAAACAAAAACTGAAAATAAACTGTACACTGTAACCTCCCAAATGGATGCAGTGGAGATTCTGCAGTGCTTAAATATAAAATATCACTGTACCTCAAATGGAGCTAGACACAAGCATTACTAGAATTCCCAGGAAATTATGTAAAATCGATGAGTTTTCATTTATCAGTTTGGTGATGTTAAACTTGCTGCCCAATTACCTGCTGTTGTTAATTAAGCAAACACAAATGACTAGAGGATAATGCTAGCTGGAGACTAGGAATGTCTGCATTTGGTGTCCTTGTGATAGGTATACCAATTTCTGTTGTTTCCTGGCTTTATTATCATCCAGGACAAACAATACCTGCCTCATTATGTTTTAGTAAAAAAGACAAATGCTGTCATAGTGTACAAATAAACAAACAACTAACTGTGCTATGAATTACAAGAATAGGGGTGGCCTAATTAATAGATTTACTAGCATTCATCACAATGGCTTTTTTGATACCCAAGTTTCAGTTAGCCTGAAACATGAACATAATTTAAATTTTTGTTATTATTTTCTCTCTGATAGTTTGATATTCTTTAAAGATGTGAATTCATTTTATTATGAAGAATGATGATTTCCATTTAGATCTACGATAAATGAATGTAATGAGAAATTTAATCATTT
Organism: Tympanoctomys barrerae; assembly: GCA_002564285.1. Classification (NCBI taxonomy): domain Eukaryota; kingdom Metazoa; phylum Chordata; class Mammalia; order Rodentia; family Octodontidae; genus Tympanoctomys; species Tympanoctomys barrerae. Next base: position 2,764 of record NDGN011131430.1, on the reverse strand, counting down.
TCCTAAAGGAAAGCAGATCAGTTTTTTAGATGCCATGTATGAAGCAGGGCTTGGAAAGTCTAGAAAACACATCAAACCTTCTGAATCACTGTCGGTTTTGCATAGAATGACTAAAACACTATTTTTTCCATTTCAAGCTAATAAAGAAATAATATAATTCTAAATTATTTTATAGATACGGTGTGCTCAGAGCAGGTGGCCTGAAGAATGGCTTCTCTGTTTACAACACACCCAACAGGAAGTTAGGGTCACTGTGACAAGGGGCACAACACGTGTGCCTTCCCTTTGAGCAAATGTCCCACACATGTGCTCCATACACTTCCACGTGGCTTCTGGACAGTACCGACGGGACAAGACTGTGCAGCGTTTGGTGAGGGAGGTGGGCATTTTGATCCTGTCCACTGATCCATGGTGCTTCATGGTAGTCCCAGAAGTAAAGACTGAATATCTAGTGTCAATAAATTAAAAATAATAATAAAAACAAACAAAAATAAATTATTTTATAGAAATGTAATGTGGCTGAATAAAAAGTAGCCACATTTCCTGAACATTTTAAAGTTGTATAATAACATAGTGCATAATTGTTTTTCTGGGGATGGCAGTGTTGTTTTAAATTACATATAAAATTTTTTATGTTGCTTTCATAGCGAAATTCTTGGGCTATTGATAATCAATCAGTGTTATTTCTTTATGTCCATTCTCTTTATTCATGTGAACAATAAAGATTCAGAAAGAAAATATCCATGAAACGAAATGTAGAACTAGCTAAATTAGCAGACTTCTTCATGAATATTTAAAATAGCCAATATGAAAACAGACTTCCATTTGTGCTAATTTCTGTTATTTTAAAAGTCATCTGTAACTCTGGCTCATGGAGGATGAATCTTAAAGGCATAGTATAGTCAAGTTGAAAGGAATGGCCAGTGAGTGACTGAAGAGCATTTTGCCCCATCAGTATTGATAAGAAGAAATTTAATTTTCAATTCAAAGTAATGTACCCTAATATTAGGATTTCATTTTCTAATTGCAGAAAATAAGAAAGCTACTCCCTTTCTGGAAGACAGGTTAAGAGGAAAATTTCTTTCCCATCCTGCTTACTACTATAATGGTCAAATTCTCAATAACAAAACAGTAAGAAAAATTACTGATGTTTAAAAGAACCCTGTTGTGCAATTTCTCTGGAGCCCCACTATATCTCTACAGCATAAGAATGAAATATCAGATGTGAGTGTGATGTTTCTATTTGGGAGCAAAGCACCAGCTGTCTTCTTAAATTTCCATGCCACTTAATCTGACTGTAAGCTTGGTTAGCTTTCAGTTCACAAAGAAAGCGGCAGCTACACAGGGTCACATTTTCAGCAAGGTCTCCGAGGTAATGAAGTGTACAAAGTATGCTAATAAGAGACTTGCTAAGTTAATTCCTTGAGACAGGTGCAAATACACACTCTAAGAGCCACATCTCGGTGCCCCAGGACAGGCGATCTGTGAACGGGTGCAGGTTATACTGGAAGTGAAGAATGCTGGGGTTTCCCAGGGTTGTTCAGTGAATACCATTCAATTAGCTCCGCTAATTCTAATTTTGAATTTATTGCTCTGCACGTCTGCTTCCATCACCTAAGCATGGGAGGGGCAGTACTCCCCCAAAGGTGCCCATAAGAAAATCACTCACCTCAAAATCATTTGCTCTATCGGCCATCTAAATGCATGAAGACAAAATATTGATGTGTTCATTCTAATCTCCACTAAGATTATACATAGGTTCTACTTATATATTTTATATAGTTTCAATATGCTTTGTGTCTATTCTAGGTCAGGAGAAGAAAGAAGAAAAAATTTAGCATTTAAACATTTAAACAGGTTTTGCATCCAGCCTTTAAAGAATGTAAGTAGATTTTTCATTGCATAATGTAAAGTACTGAGTCGAGGACATTAGTGACTGACATTCATCAGAAATAATTGTTGGTAAGAAACTAACACGTAAGTATTCATGAAAAACAGAAGCCCTAGAAGTTATGAAGAAATAATGTGACTACTTGTAGTGGTCAATACATAGCATACCTTATGCTTTTCTGAAAATGAACAAATGGCTGATACATATTATTCATTATAGATTTTAAAATGATAATCAAAAATATTAGCACTGCAAAGTATACTGTTGTAGTATACAATGTTTACTAGTGTGGAGCTCATACTAATACTTCTTGTTATTATTACATAATGAGATATAATGAAATAATTACAAAAATCACTAAAATGCAGACTCTCTGGGAGCCCTGAGATACAACTAGAAAATCCTATCTGATGGTGATGGAGCACAGTGACACCCCGACATGCACCAGTATATTTATGTGATGTCCACTATACTCTGTAACCTCATTTTGGTTGCTATCACTTCAAAAAAAAACTCTGCTTTATAACCATAGGACGTTGGAAATTGAAGTAGAATTTTCATGCTCTTGTGGAACTCTCAAGGTAGTCCATCTTGCCTTTAACCCAGTATATGGAGATTTGAACTTCTCTCAGACGTACTTATAAAGCCACTGGCATTTGGTATCTTAATAGTGGGTCCTCAGTGCTGCCTTAGATCATCAGGCCTTGAATCTTACAATTTCCAGCATGTTCATGCTTCTAGGAGACACTAACACCTCTGCTGACCCGACAGGAGGTATAGCTCAGACTGGAAGATGGCCTGTAAGTGCAGAAGGTTGTATATAGTGAGATTTTTGGACTTATGTGCAAACATGAGAAGTATATAATTCTTTAT
>NDGN011131421.1:0-11122 GCA_002564285.1 Tympanoctomys barrerae | reverse complement strand
TGTATTTGGTACAGGGTCTCACTACACAACTCAGACTTGTAGTGATCTTCCCGTTTCAGCCTCCCCAGCACTGGGATTACGGGCATGCACCACCATGCCTGATCTTGGTGGCCAGCTTCGCACATCTGGGGTAGGGCTAGCAAGGCATGTGTACCGGGGATTGAACCTGGGTCCCTTGTGCTTGCCAGGCAGGTGCTTAGGCCACTGAGCTATCTCACAGCCCAAGACAATTCTAAAAACCACAGCATGGCATGGCAGGTCCAGTCACAGAATATGTAAATCTGGACCCTTTAATTCATCACATAACCTTTTCAGAACTCACTTTCTTCATATGTAAAATGGAGTTTGCCTGAGTTGGTTAGCATTTTTGGGAGAACTACCCTCAGATGAGTATATAAGCTTTATTTTGTTTCATCTTTTGTTATTTTTTAAAATAAAAAATCTTTTTGGTTTTTTTAAAACAGTCACATTATATAGTATAGACTGGCCTTGGATTCACTATGTGGCCACCCAGGCTAATCTTGAACTTAAGGTGATCTTCCTGCCTCAGCATCCCAAGTGCTGGGATTACAGGCATGTGCCACCATGCCTGGTTATTTTTTCTTTGTTACTATTCTGAGATATTTTTTCCTAATAAGTACAATACAAGTGAAATTCATTTGTGGAAGATAGTGAATTTACAAGCTGAAGATGGGGCCTGGGGTTCTCTTAAACACTCAGAAATTTTTAGTCTACTCAAAATACTGTGAAGAATTAAATAAGTGGGAAACAGGCTCGGTGTCTCCTGAGTGTGTGTGCGCTGAATTAGAAATGACTGATCTCAGGGTTGTCTCCCTTGTAAGCCCGTCATTCAGCCATCAGACACAAGACAAGCATGCTCAGCAGCATGTGTCCATTTGCACAGCTGCTTTCATGACAGGCTCCTCAGGCCTGGCTGCCGGGTGGGCATCTGAGTAGCTTCGAGGTGATGATCTGCTGTGACCCCGAGGCTGTGCCAGTGAGGTCACTGCAGTGATCGCCTAGGGAGAAGGCCTTTTGACTCTGCTGCCTGTGTCCAAGTGTGGTTCTTTTAATGAAGCTCAGTGGAAAGATAAGTGAGTTCAGTAAAATTGGCAGCTTATTTTTTTTAGTACATTTTCATCCTTAGAGTGCAAAATACCTTGATAACTTTTTTTCTCTTTGGATTGAAAGTCTGTCATATGCTACTTTTGCTATTCACCTTAGTACCTTACACAGGCTAGTGTTTTTTCTTTTCAGGCTATTTTTGGACATGAAACAGGTTGTTGACCCATCAGATTTGTTAGCAGTCTGTGTTTCTCTGTCTAGTCCACACTCTGTCCTGGCTCAGTGACTCGCTCCTCAGTTCATTACGCATCATTGAGATTTTCGTATTGGCAGTGAGATATATTACCTATGCTAGAGTTCTCCAGACTCAACTGCCCAACAGCTGCTAGCACTAAGATGAAAAAAGAATCTGAGGTCTACTGTTCTTGCATAGGTTTAAGATAACCAAAAAAATAAAAATAAGCCTTTGTTTTTTATTTTCCCTTTGACAGGACTATAAGCACTTTTTAAAAGTTGCATTTGTGCCTAACCCTTCTCCATTATTTTCCCAAGGGATTTTGCTTGCCTAAAGAATTTATGGAAGATTCATCAGGAGAGGGAGCAACGGAATTCCATGACTACGAGGGAGGTGGACTTGGAGAAGGCGAGGGCACGAAGGATGTGAGCGACAGGATAGAAAGTGAAGAGCAGGTGTGTTTCACACATGTGTGGTAGTATGTGCAGAGTACAAATGCGTCCTCCCCCTCCTTTTAAACACCTGAGTTACACATATTAATAGTTGTACAAAGTTAATGGTTTTTACCCTGACCTGTGGATCCCTGGGTTACCGAAGTTTGGATAGGGGTCTAAATAGTCTGAAAGCCACAGGCACGACCTTTGCAACCCAGGCTATTGATTACAGCTATAATTTTGGAGGGAAGTACTTATAGTTTGGTGGGTTTTTGTTTGTTTAATTGGGAGATAGAGTCTTGCTTTGTAGTTCGGGTTGGCCTTGAACTCACTATATAGCCTAAACTGGCCTTAGCCTGAGTGATATTCCTCCCTCAGCTTCTTGAGTGCTGGGATTACAGGTGTGTACCACCATGCCCGGTTCATAGTTTTTTTATGTAGGGTAAATATTTGCTCAAATATTTAGATTAATGAACTGTTACCTGAGAAAATAGAAGTTAATTTTATTATCACTTATATTCTAAGTTTATATCAGATCTTAAATTTTTATTCAATGCTGTGGTCACAGCTGTGAAAAATAACAAGTTCCACTTGTAGTATATGCACTGATGCAAGCCCATAGAACTAACCTGTTCTAATTACAGCTATTTTTTTGAAAAACAAAAGCAACCAACGGGGAGGGGAGGATCCCAATTTTTTCTTTTCCTTGGCAGGAAAAAGTACAAAGAAATTAAAAACTAAAAGGGCATTGTTAGTGCTTATATGGTAGAACTGGGCTTTAGTTGGTTATTTTGACTTTTCTGTATTTCAGACTTAATTGTACTACTTTTCTAAATGAAAAGTAATTAAATTTTTTAAAAAGTGAAAGCTTAGAAAAGTACAATCCAAAACAAAGTTTAAATGCGATGAAAAGCTACCAGAAAACTTGGCAGTATATTATTTCACTCAATAATTCTATATTTCCTTACAGAAATTGTAGTAAGGGTCAAAGATAAATATATGAATGTGTATGTATGTTGTGCGTGCAAGGATGCTCATCATATAATAGTGAAAATTATGAAATGATTCAAATATTTAACAGAATTATTTAAATTATGATATCCTTAGAGAAACATGAGCAAAATTACATTCATTGTGGAGTATTGTCTTTCAATGATCAAGGTGATAAAATGAAACATTTGGATAATAATAGAATTTTTTTTTAAGGTTCAGGAGATAGCTCAGTGGCGTAAGTGTCTGCCTGGCAAGTGCAAGGTCCTGTGTTTGATCCCCGGTAAAACACATACACACACACACACAGAATTTTGTTTTAATCTAGCAATGCACATTTTTTCAACATATCTTTAGAATTTTTTTTTTTTCTTTTACCTCCTGCAAAGAAAACGTGAACAAAGTTCCATATTCTTGGATGAGAAAAGCAGTAAAATGAAAGTTAACTTGAGAAATTAAAAGAAGATTTTGTAAATTATTGCAAGGGGACTATTGGTTTTTTTCTCTACACAGAAAAGTTTTACACTGTTAACTTTGGTACTTACAATCAAAGTAAATCTTAGTAAAGTTAAAATTTGTATTTTCTATCTATACTGCTGTTTGATACAGGTGGAGGATTCATTTCAGAAGGGTCAAGAAAAGGACAGTGAAGAGCCTGACTCAAAGTCTGACGTGAAGGGCGAGGATGATGCCATCGAGATGTCGGAGGACTTTGAGGGGAAGATGCATGATGGGGAGCTTGAAGAGCAAGGTGTGTGCTTACTTGGCACCTTAGGCTTGTTTGCGAAAGCATCATTGTTTTATCTGGGAAATCATACGTTCTCAGCAGGCCTGTTGCAGTCTCTAGAAAAACTTGTGTATCTTGCATGTGGCTTTCTCTACTGCCGCTGCTGCACTGAGGCTGAGTTCTGCGGACCTGTCTTGAGTAGAACAAGACCCTGATTGATGACTCAGATTCAGGTGCCTCATGCCATCTGTGGTGGCTCAGCAGCGCCCTCATGAGGAGAATCCCAAAGGGCCCATTTTCACTTCAGTAGAGTCACTGTAAAACAAGCTGTTCTGGGTAGTTTGTTTATGTTTTTTGCTTTCTGTTTTTTAATTTTTTTAATGAGCTTTCCTTATAAGTACAGTAAGCATTTGTCAGAATGAAAATGTAGGCAAGAAATAAGACCCCTTAGGCCTACCACTTCAATCACTTAAATTCTAATGTATTTTTTTCTCCTTAAATGGAATATATTACAGACCATATGGAGTTCTCTAGTCTGTTTTAGTTCTGATTTTAGATGTTTGATAAAATCATAGCTATCAGTGTTTTGGAGATGGGAGGGGTGGCTTGCAGATTACCCAGTCACATCTGTTGCTCAGAGCCATGAAGAGAGCTCAGGGAGGTTGCTGGGTCCCGTAACGGGCATTTTCCCCAGCGCCATACCCCAGTGTCCTGACAGCACTCTTCTTATTGTTCATTCATACATTTCAGTCTTATTTCTCCACTGTGCAAATATAGCATAACTGAAGTAAATTCTGTAGGAGACGCTTGCCAAGAAATGGCTATGCCTTTTACACACACAGAGGACTGGGTCCAGGGGCATCTGCCTAAGCTCAGTGCCTTCCTTTTCAGAAGAGGATGATGGTAAATCAGATAGTGAGGGTGGAGAGCTGGATAAACAGATGGGCGATCTCGATGGCCAGGAAGCCGACAAGCTAGATGAGAGGCTGTGGGGTGATAGCGGCGATGAAGACGAGGATGAAGAAGACAGCAGACCTGAAGAAACAGGACCTGGAATGGATGAGGTATTAAAGATTCCCTGCCCCCGAAGTTCATAGGCTGAGAGGAGGGTATCTTACCATCTGTCACTTACTGTTCTTTTTTTTTTTCTTTCCTTCCTTCTCCTTTTCTGTCTGATCTCATTCATGGTATATAGAGCTAAAAGAATAGCCTGACATGTGCTATCCCATGTTTTATGGAGGAGAGAAGTTAAGATTTAGTGCAGATTCTCCAAACTGATTTTTCTCTAGCTCCCATTTTAGCAGAATTCCAGGGCTAGGTATAACGTACAGTTACAGAGAGTGATGTCTCTAGTCACACTGCTGTTCTCGTTGCAGTCTGGGCAGATTTGAACTACTCTGCAGGCCATGCATGTTTCTCAGGGTATGCTTACTAGGCATAAATCACCCATGTCTGAGGAGCTGTATTAAACAGAATTCATTCATGCAGAAGCAGTTTCGTGGATTGATTATTTGAACTTTCCTACTTTGACATGTAGGAAGATGCTGAACTTGTTGCTAAAGATGACAATTTGGATGCTGGGAATTCGGACAAAGATAAAAACCAGCAAAAGAAGAAAGCAGAAAAAGAAGAAACAGAATCTGATGATGATGATGATGGTGGACAAGGTCAAGACAAAATTAATGAACAAATAGATGAGGTAATAAGGATTTGAAATTCATCTTCTCTCCTGTCTCAAGGCCAGGGCCCCTACTTTGCATTTTTCTTCAAGTGTTTCAGGATATTTTTTTCCCAGTCGTTTTTTTTTCCCCCACAACTGTATAAAAGAAATGTTCAACAGAAGCTCTTAAAACAGAAGCTCATAAAATATGTATTGGTTATTGCATGGTGTTTGGACTTATGCTATAGTTTAAAAGCTAAAACTTGTGATTTTTTTTTCTCATAAGTTTCTTCTTTAAGATTAAAATAACAGAGGGCTAGTTATCCTTGGAGAAACTAATAGAAGATGAAATTTGAAATTCTAACATGAAAGACCTCAAAATATTACTAAAATACTAAAAGTGGCCTGGTATAATTTTAGAGACAAGAGACATGCTATTTTTTTGGTGTAGTATAAATTCATGTTTATTACATTTTTTTAAAAGCTCTTTCTCTGTTGTTTTTTAACACAACAACTGGCGATTCTCCCTGTTTTCCCCATTATCCCATAGAGAGAATTTGATGAGAATGAGGTAGACCCTTACCATGGCAATCAGGAAAAGCTGCCAGAACCTGAGGCCTTGGATCTTCCAGATAACTTGAACCTTGACAGTGAAGACCAGAATGGTGGTGAGGACACAGACAATGAGGAAGGAGAAGGTAAGTCTTTCAGAAACCCTATGAGTGTCAGAGCCCGGTCATATATACTGTTTGGTTGGCCCAGTGCCAATTTGAGAAAACTGCTTTTCATTTATATTTCTCATATGGGTAAGTTATAACTCATAAGCTAGCAGATCTGACGCTTCTGTCCTAGATCTTAGCATTGCTGTGCCCTGGTGGGGTGCCGGCACACACAGTTTCATCTCTCCAAAACTACTATGGTGTGCCCATCTTGGGGGCTGCCATCAATGTTAATGCAGTCTTGGTGTATGCTATGTACGCTCAGGCTTCGCTTATAGCCCGGTCAGTTTTTTCAGGGAAATGATAATTTTGGCTATTGATTGGTTTGTGTTTATTCTAAAATATGAAGTCGTTATAATGCAGAATGAGACTAAACAATCCTAAGAAAGTCCACAATGCCTTTGCCATCAACTGTTCGACCCTGGTGATGTCTAGCAAGTGCTCTTTGGTGGAGAGTGCTGTGTAGGAGGCCCCACTATGAAGCATCCCGTTCATGCTGATCAGTGCTACAGAGGTGGGAGTTAGCCTCACTCTGATGCGAACGAGTTACATATTTCACAAAGCTATTTTTACATATGTAAACATAGCAAAGTAAAAAAGAATAAGCAGGATTATATATATATATATATACTATATATATATATACCATATATACATATATATAGTGTAAGTTAAGAGTCAACAAACAAACCTAAATTAAGATTAAGCCACTGACAGTGTAATAAACTATGTACTTTGAAATATCCAGGCTCAGTTAGAATATTTTATACATATTATTAAGGAGCAATTTATTTTAAATTACTTGACAGTGAGATTAACTGATTTCTGAACAACGTAAGTGTAGAAAAGCAAATCTCTTAATAAGCAAAATTTCTGCAAGTATGATTGTTTCCATTTAAATGAGGTGTACTTTGTGTGTGTGATAGAGAATGACACTGACTTGGCTGGGGAGATAGCTCAGTAGAATAAGCACTTGCCAGGCAAGCTCACAGGCCTGAGTTCAATCCCCGTTCTGCCCCCCCCCCAAAAAAAAGAGAATGACACCGACTAATAACTGCAATGATAACTGAGCATTTTACTTTCATTTCATTTTCCTGTTGGGGTTTTACAGTGTATTTTTTTAAGTAATTGATTTTTTTATTAAAATAATTGTATGTAATATGAGAAAATGGCTTAGAACAAGGGTGGGTAAACTAGGCTTTGCTGTCCTTAAGTGCACTGTCGCATGTACTCAGTTGTGTAGTTGCAGTATGAAAGCAGTTGTAGGTAGCACACAGCAGAGCAGGGCAATGTAGGCAAGTGAGTGCACGGAGCTTTGTTCTAGTAAAACCTCTGACAGAAATGTGGAAGGCCAGATTTGACCTTCAGGCTATAGTTTGCTAATCCCTGGCTCACAGGATAATAAAATCTTTGTGTAATTACTTCCCAGCTTAAGAAAGTGTAAGTTTTAAAAATTCGGAGTTCCTTTTGTTGTGTCTATGCAGAAGAGAATCCATTGGAGATCAAAGAAAAATCAGTGGATACAGAAGAAGCAGGTCATGAAACTCAGGACATGAATGAAGAGACAGAGGCTGACCAGGATGAAGGTGAAGGTACACATACGCCTGAGGAAAACCCCAGCAGTGATGACAAGGTGGAAGGGGAGGAGGAGATGGACACAGGCGCTGAAGACCAGGACAGAGACACTGCCGAACAGCCTGAAGAAAACTCAGAGGAGCATCAGCAGTCTCTCGAGGAAGACGACAGGGAAGAAACCGAGGAAAGGGGAGAAAAGAGCAACCCTGTTGACCAAGGTCCCCAGACCCAGGTATTATGCATGTGTGGCTTTTTCTTCAGTTGAAAATGAGAAAGAACTGGGTGTGGTGACACACACAGGTAATCCCAACACTTGGGTTGCTGAGGCAGGATTGCCACAAGTTTTAGGCCATCCTGAATTAGAGTGAACTTGTCTCAAAAAAAAGAAAAGAGTGCTTAATTCCCAATTATATAGAATTTCTTTTAGGTGACTGTAGAGGAGTTTTAAATTTTTGTTCATAAAGATCCCCTCTGGCCAGTCTCCTGGAACGGGGAGCCTGCTTGCTGTACAGATTCATACCTTGTACTCCTCTCACTACTTTTAGTGTTGTTTATATTCTTTGTCAAAGCAGAAAGAAGAGGGCGAGAAGTCTGACACAGAGGAGCAGGTGCCTGAAACTGCTGAGAGGAAGGAACACACGTCCTGTGGGCAGACAGGTGTGGAGAACATGCAGAGCGCACAGGCTGTGGAGCTGGCTGGGGCTGCGCCTGAGAAGGAGCCGGGAAAGGAGGTGACCCATCTTTACTGCTTGGCCCCTGCCTCTTCCTGTCAGAAATCACATTCTTCAGCCATAGTTGGTTTATGTGTGATCTTTTATGTTACTGTTGGTGTCTAAGAGGTTATCTCCCATTTTTGGAGAACATTATTGTATACACACTTTTATCTGCCTCTTGGGACAAGCCTTAGAACATTTTCTGTAGGCCTATTTAAGTGATATGCTTCATAAGGAAGTTATTAGACTGGCAGTTCTCAATAGGAAAATCTGGCTCATACCATTTCTGTAAGCTTCTGAGGAAGGGAGGGTTAATTCAGACGTTATGCACCTGTGTGTCTTTGAGGGTACTTTACTTTTCTTTGCACTTCACTTGACCTCTAAACAGTTTCATTTAAAAAGCAAAGCACGTATCCTTGTCCTCCTGGTAGGTAACCTGTTCTGGTATGCTGCAGTTCACATGCTGTTTGCATTATTACTGAGTCTCAAAGGACTTGCTGATTAGCCTCAGACGGCCTCAAACTTGTGGCAGTCCTGCCTCAGACATTAAGCACCTAGGTGCTGAGCATTTCATTACCTCAGCAACTCCCTATAATAGCTCCAAGATAGATATTTTCCTATTTTCTCCATTTTATATTTGAGCAAAGCAAGCCTCAGTGAAGTTAAGTGACAACTTGCAGCCTGCTCATTTGGCTTCTAATGAAGCCTGGTTGCTGAGGTCTGTCCTCTCTGGAGTAAGATGTTATGTTTCTGTAGATGGCCAGTCAGCCTTGCCAAACACATGCACCCAAGAGAATAACCTAGATCTGGGTCTTGTCACTCATGTCATTCAGTCCCAAGTGGCTTTAGTCATGGGGAGTTCCAGAGCAGCCAGGTATAGGTAGTAGGTAGGCCTGCTTAGCGGGCTCTCAGAGGATCTAGTGGTGGGAGAGCGCTCTGGGCTGCACAGTGACAAGTGTCTATGATGCCTTCTCCATCTCATTCTGCTGTGGTTTGGATTTCCTAGGAGCACGGAAGTGGAGCTGCAGATGCAAACCAGGCAGAGGGCCACGAATCCAATTTTATCGCCCGTTTGGCCTCCCAGAAACACACCAGGAAAAATACACAGGTTTCTGTCACTGTTCAACTAAACCCTGGTTAAATCTGTATGTAGAAAAAGATGCTCTAAAGTGTAGTAGATTAAAAAGAAAGCCATACCCTCAACCTTTGCTCCCCTGCCAGACATGATGACAGCCAGCTGAGCAGACCAGGACCGCAGTCAATCTCTGGACACTTGTGGCTGGGTGTCTTCCCTGCACTCCCACCCTGTTCTGCTGCGGAGCTTCAGAGCCCAGAGCTGTCCAGCACCAGTCAGTCAATGTTTTGCTGTTGCTCTTTTGTTTCATTTTTTTTTTTAATGAGATATAATTCATGCTCATAAAATTACTCTATAAAGCAAATTCCCCCAAAAGATACGCTATCCTATCCTCATGCTGCCTAAGGAACCATTCCCAGAGCAAATTAATGTTGTTAGTTTTGTCTTTTAGAGGTATTTTCCTCTGGTGTATTTTGGATATAGATATATGTGTAGGTGTACATGTATGTTTCTGCACTTTATTTCAGATATAAAAAGAATAAGCCTCCTTTTAGTAGCTGCATGGAGTTCCATTGGATGATTATACCTAATTTACTCTGATTCCGAGTCTCTTTTGTCATTGCAGACAAGGCTTTGATGAATTTCCGTCTTTCTTCCTTCAGAGTTTTAAGAGGAAACCTGGGCAGGCTGATAATGAACGCTCCATGGGTGATCACAATGAGCACGTGCACAAGAGGCTGAGGACTGTGGATCACGACACCCAGGAGGAACAGGCTGCGTCCCAGCCTCACACCCAGGCAGAAGACGCAGATGCATTTCAGCACATTAAACAAGGCAGCGATGTGTATGACGCACAGACCTATGGTATGGTACAAGAGAGGCTTTGTTGGCTCACTGATGTCTCTCTGAAATCTTAAGCCATATGAGTACTTTTTGTAATACTGGGGATAGAACCCAGGGTGTTTGAATTCCCTGAGTCTGTCTGACTATTTTCCTTGGCTTGCCAGGCAAATTTAGAAGGGAGAGGAAAAATATCTCTGTGAACTATTTTCATTTTAAAAAGAAATACTGAATAAGAGTATTTCTCTTAAGATAAAAATACAGTTTGCATCTGTTATCAGGGTATCCATAGCCAACTGTAAGTTTAAAGTAAGCCTTCCTGTGAATAGTTAGCCATAGCCAAGCCTTCAGCTGATCTCAGGGTTTCCTACTGGACATTTTTTCATGGTCACTTCAGGTAGGTCTCTACAGTGGAAGGTAGTGTGAACTTGAGTTGTTTTTACTCATAAGTGAAAAGGTGAGAGAGAAAAATTCTCAGCAGATTCTAGTCCTCTTGCTCATTTCATTCCTAACATGTAAACTATCTGTAACAGCATCTAGCTTTAGAGATGGTATAAAATTACTCTTCTACAGTAGTTTACCTTTTTTTTGGTTCACATTTATCTGAACTGACAGCATTTAGTAAAAACTGTATAATTGCTCCAGCTTCTACCACCTTAGGCAATGTGTCAGCTCCTAATGGGGCAAGACCCACACTATAGATCTTTGTCTTTCAATTTATCACTCTAACCAGAAAGGGACAGAATGGATTCCTGCCCTAATCTAGGCATAGAGAGGAATACTGTTCTAAGACTTTGGCCTAACTGAGCTAAGCTGGCTGGAAGTCTTAGCTGCACCTTAAGCCATTTGCTTTGTGTCCACAACTTCTGAACCCTTTTCACTGTATGATCATGGGATTCCTCAAATAATCATGAGCTAAGACAGATCCCATTGCGTGGTGAGCACACCAAGGCCAAAGAAGTTTAACAGCTTATCCAAGATTACACTGCTGCGATTTCAGTGTTGGTCTATGATCTTTTCTTTTGTGTGTGTGTGTTTTTAGGGAAGGGTCTACAGAGTGTTCAAAATCTCACTGCTAGATCTTTTTTT